>JBCNJP010007664.1:0-49782 GCA_039602395.1 Deinandra increscens subsp. villosa
ATGGATGTGACATAAAGCGTGGAGAGGTGGTACCGTACAAGCAAATAAAGCACGCTGTCAGATGCGAAAAATGAATCGTCAAAGTTAAACAGATAGGTGAAATTTTCAAATTTGCTTTTCTGAACGTTAAGTCTATTAATTCTAAACATTATACTTAATAGACTTGGGGACTTGATGAGTAAATGAGGTCGTCAGATGTGTCTTCATATCCGACCATTGGGCATCTAAGTCCTCAAGATATTATTAGTGATTTTACAGGTATGTGCAGGGTGAGGATCTGCGTCAAGATCTGAGCTAAAGATCAGAGAAGCGAAGTTAGTAGCCTATAAATACCCAAGTTTGGACCTAGATTAGGGACTTTTAGCTTTCGACTTGAATCGCTTGTAACCTTGTCAATCAATAAACATTACTTTCTCTCTAAATCCGAAACTCATTCACTCTCTATTTCATCTCTCTGATTTGGCGGCAAAGGTGTTCGCGGTGACGCTTTTTCCTTTTTCAGTTCCCGAAACCAAAGACCAAATGTGGATTCTTCACACAGATGGTTCCTCTAACTCTGATGGTTCAGGAGCAGGTCCGATTGAAATTTCCTTTTTCTTTTAAGGAATGTTTATCCTACTAAAAATTGGCAGAAAGTTAACACTTGCCAAATGCAGGCTTGATTCTAAGGAGTCCGGAAGGTGACGAGCTAACATATGCGATTCGTTTCAGTTTCCTAGCTTCAAATAATGAGGCAAAATACGAGGCATTGTTAGCAGGTCTGAATATTTAAAACTTCATACGTTTTGAAGCTTTTTACTCTTCTCATTCTTAAAAAAAATGAAGGAGGGAAGTATGAGTATAAATTTGCCAACTTATCACTTGAGGTAAAGTATATGCATTAACACATGCATATGCATTTACAACACTTGCGTATGCGCAAGTACCAGGAGAAGCCCAATAAATAAAGCGTACGCACAAATGAAATCCACATGCATTTGCTTTGCAAACGTTAATCCTAAAAAACTTAAACACTGAAGTGAATCCATTTCACGTTTAAGGTTAGCTAAAAAGATGGGAGCAGCGCATTTAACAGCTCATGTGGATTCATTGCCTGTTGCAAGTCAAATTGCTGGGACGTAAGAAGCAAAAGGCAAATACATGATGTTATATTTGGAACAAGTTCAAGAATTAACTAAGATTTTCGACAAATGTGAAGTCTTACACATATCAAGAGCACAAAATAGGAAGGCAGATGCGTTAAGCAAATTAGCGTCGGTAGCGTTTGAACATTAGGCAAAAGAAATCAGAGTGGAACTATTGGAGTCTCCGACAGTTAACATAAAAATAGCAGCGGAAGTGCAAGTTCAAGAGGAAAGTTGGATGAGTCCTATTATTAGGTATCTAACAACTGGTGAATTACCAATTGATAAGGAACATGCACGGAAAATAAGGGTGAATTCTCTTTAGTATCAGATGCAGGGTAAGGTTCTGTATCGACGAAGTTTTTTAGGACCTTTGTAAAGGTGTCTGACTCTAGTTGAAGCAGATAAGGTTGTTAAAGAAGTGCATGAAGGCATCTGTGGCATCCATTCAGGGGCAAAAATGGTAGTGGTGAAGATTATGAGTCTCGAGTATTACTGGCCAGGGATGTATCACAGCACTTGGGAGGAGCTTCGGAAATGTCATGCTTGTTAAGCACATGCTCCTGTAAGCATGAGGGCAAAAAATGAGCTAATTCCTATCACATCAGCTTGGCCATTCCAAAAATGGGGAATGGACATAGTTGGTCCATTCCCACCAGCAAGTGGCGTTGTAAAATTCCTTCTGGTAGTAATTGATTACTTCACGAAATGGGTGGAAGCAAAACCCCTTGCTTGCATTTTCGGTAAACAGGTCAAGAAATTTGAATGGGAGCACATTGTCTGCCGTTTTGGGTTACCACTCTACATAATATCAGACAATGGACAACAGTTTGCCGGAATACCCTTTGCTGAATGGTGTGAAGAACTTCATATAAACCAAGTTTTCACTTCCGTGGCACATCCACGGGCTAACGGACAAGTAGAGAGAGCCAATCGAAGCCTTGTGGAAGGTATAAACTGAGGCTTGGAAACTTTGGTGGGAGTTGGGTGGATGAGTTACCACACGTTTTGTGGGCCCATCATACAATGCCCAAAATAAGTAATGGTGAAACTCCTTTCAGTTTAGTATATGGAACTGAAGCTATCATCCCAGCTGAGATTCGTATACCTAGTCACCGACTGCAAGTGCAAGTGTCTAACAATGAGGAAGAATTAAGAACCAATCTTGATTTAATTGAAGAACGAAGGGATATTACTGTCATACGAGAAAGTCGGTACAAAAAGGAAATGGCTAAATATTACAATGCAAAGGTAAAGGTTCAGCAATACAAGGTGGGTGAGTACGTCCCGAGAAGTAATGAAGTAAGTAGGGCACTTTCTCTTGGGAAAGTGTCCCCTAAGTGGGAAGGTCCTTATATAATCAAAAAGGCGATCGGAAATGGTTCGTACATACTTCAACAACTCGATGGAACTGAATTGGTTCGAGCCTGGAATGGATTACAGCTTCGCAAGTGCTATATGTAATACCGCAAGTGAAGATTTCTAAGAAAAGAGAAAGTTTACCTTGAACTTTGTTTCTATGATCATTTCCTGTAATAAGAGTGAAGAAGAATAAGATGTTCTATTTTTTTTATTAATCTAGTTAACAAAAGTATTTGTTTCTTTTTGATCAATACCAACAATTGTTGAGTGGTTCCGTACACATATATACATGTACATATGCTGCAATGGATGATACACTTCCTTCTTCTGAAAGGAATATCCGCACTAAGAATTAAAAAACCTCCCTTCATAAAGGGAGTACACATGCGATAATTTTCGTCTTTCCAAAATGGCAGTAGCCACTGTCCCTTAGAGGTCATAAATTACTTGTGAGTTCATCAAAAAGAGATCACATGCTAAATCTCTGATGTTGCATCACTGTTATTTTCTTATTTATAAGAAATAACCCAAGATAAATAAGCAAGTTTATCTTGTCCCTAACTGTCTCGCCAATAATATAAAGAGTGCATGTTAGGATGAGGTGATCAGGCCGGACAACTTGTTAACACAATGGTTGTTAACAGAAGCCCAAAAGAGAGATGGCCAACTTAATTGGGGAAAAGCATGTCTTAAAAACCCATTTAAGCTCTCTACGGGTCGCAAGTATTACTTTATAACTTATGTTATGATGGTAAATTTGTGGGTAAATCATTTAAATAATGATTCAATTAAGCCTTACCGAAGATTGTAAGGACTTTTTTGTTCTACAATAAAATTGATTTGCATTACAATAAAATGGTATAGAATTTTAAGGTAGTATTGACATACTGTTGTTAGAACCCTTTAAAGGTGGACGCATCTGATAAGGGGGAAACACATGCGTCAGCTTTCCTTTGAGGTTCGTTCATTTTATTGGGATCTTATAAAAAAATTACTTGTGAAGGGGAATTCAAGAAATTTCCCAAAGAAATGACATTACAAAAAAGACACTTCAATTGCAAGTGTTAAAGTAAAACACTTCAATTGCGAATGGTTCTGCCCTTAACATATTTGAATGATTTTTTCTATGAGAACCATTAGGAAACAAAATACTAAAGCATGAAAAAGACATGAAATAGTTAAACTAGCATCCATAGCATTTGCAATAAAGCATTCACATGTTTGAAACTGCAAACACATGCAGTTCCTACCAGAAGCATAAAAGTTCAAAAATATCCAAACGACAATAACAGCAAAAGATATTGTTTTAGTGCCACAACATAAGTGGACTTTGAGAAAGAAGTTATTTATAACAGTACTGAATGGCTTCATGGAAATTACTTGCTAACCTGATCATGAGCATGTGTTCCAGAAGGAGCATCTGATTTTGGGCCTGGAGCCGTGCTCTTTGGAAGAGGAGTCGGTTTTAACATTTCTTTTATCTGCTCCGTATCAGACAGGCTCAACTTCGACACCTGCTCAATGATATCAAAGGTCATACTCTTTAATGAGGTTAAGTGGGCTATAAGCTTCTCTCCGGCTTTTTGGTCAAATTCCTTAAAGGTAAGAAAGTTGGCCTCTCCTTTTACTGCATGTGCTAAGCCACATTTTATACCCTCATTAAAGCCAACAGCATTAGCAGCCGAGTTCACTTTCAAAGCCACCGGGATTATCTCCGAATGAACCTTCTTAGCAACCATATCAAGACACTCTGCAATCAGCCACTTGCTTTTTTCATTCAGAGAGATACTCTCAGCTTGCATCTGTTCTCGTTCTTCAGTCATAGCCTTCACTGTTTCTTCAAGCTTCTTCACTTCCGATTTTGCAGCTTCAGAGTCTAAAAAGGTTGAACTTGCGAATTTAAAAGTAGAATTGGAAATGCAAGTGAAGGGATAAAATAAAGAATACAAGTCATACCTCTTTTTGCGGTTTCAATTTCGGATCTATGGTGAGAAGCTGCTTCCAACAAATTGGCTATGTGATCTTCCAGTTTCTTCTTCTGTTGTAGATGCTCAGTTTTGGCTGCTGATGCATTTTCTTGAGCCTGTTTGAGATCTCTCTTGGCTTCTTGCTCAAACGCCACAAGCTTCCGGTTCCTTGTGGTCAAGAGTTCAATTTTATTGTTCAAATCATTGATCTTTGTCTGATCACCAGCAGAACCAGAACTTGCCCTAAGGGCTAATAGCTTCTTGTTCAACTCTTCAATTCTTGCTTCAGCTATGATCCATCTTCCGTACACATCTGCAACCAAACTCTGTTGCTTCGCTTGGGTTAACATCAACTCATCAGAAAGATCCTCATTTGAGATTTGCTGCATACTGGATATGTCAATCGGTGTACTTCCTAGGAGTGTGAGTTTTCTTGCTGTAGGAGTCTCCATGCACGAGTCATCGTTCTTCAGATGCCATTGAGGGATGAAAGCTGCGCTAGCATTTGCGACATCTAAATTCCTTCCTATGTTGCTCCTTAAGGTCACCAAATCAATTTCCTTTTTCAACCATGCGGAAGTGGGAATAGCAAAGTTTGAACTACTCCTCTGCGAAGAAGAAGACTTATGAGCAAGTGTGGCTAAAGTAGCCAATGGGGTAATATCCTTCTGCAAAACACTCGCATCAGAAGTAATTTGACCCTGTGGCATTTCAGGTGAATTTAGCAAATAATCTGAAATTTCAAAATCTTCGTTGAAAAAGGGAGTTACCACAGTTTCCTTGATGCTCTGCACATTTTCTACTTGATAAGTTTCCACTTCTACAATATTAGACGCATTGGAAGTGTTTACCTCAGATTGATCGGGTGAGGATTGGAGGTTCCAGTGGGGAGATTTTCTTTTAGAAACAGTAATATCCTTGGTCACAATCGTCTTGGAAGAACGCTTTGATTTTCCAGCACCCTTGGGAGGCAGTGGTGCCTTTGATGCAGCAGTTGCTTGATCGCTTGTAACTTCCTTCTCTTTTCCTTTGGCATTACCGCTACCACCACTTGGTTCATTTCGTGTCGCCACAGCGTTACCGGCAACAACATCGGTCATTTTCGTGTCTGCTCCTTCAACGTTCCCATCAACAGTAGCACCTTGTCCACGGGTTGATCCCTGCGTAGTACCTTGGTCTTTAAGTGTCTCCTCAAGACGATAATCAAAAAAGGAAGAAGCTGTTTGACGAAGGAATGGCATGGCCCCTTCTTCCATAACTTCTGCATCAAGATCAACATCTATATAACTTTTCAATTACATTGCTTCAAACAAATCCATCTCTGCAAATCAAGCAAAGAAGTCAGTAAAAATTTGGAATTTTAGATTGATCAGCAAAACGGTAAAAGCGGGGAAAGTCTTACCCTTCCCTTTATTTCTCAAAATGGGCCATAAATCAGGTGTAAACCAAGCCCTACTGATTCTACAAAAGACAACACCGCTTCCGGTAATTCGCGAATATGAACAACATATTCTACAACTCTCCATTCCATCTCCAAGGGCACACACCTATCATCTATATAAAAGAATTAAGATTTCCAGGATCGCAGATTTTGAGGAAGATGGGTGCTAATCCTAGATACTCCTCTTCTTCATTCAAATGTATACCAATCCCCTGCCCTTGTGATCCTATAAAAAGCCATAAAAAATGTGACACTAGGGGAAATGCCTACGGCTCTACTGGTAGCCTAAAAATGACTCAATCTGGATAGACCTTGTGGGTGCATCTGTGAGATATGTACCTCGAAGAACATCAGGGCTTTGATAAGAAACTTGGTGAAGGGTAAACGATAGTTCCCAAATCGGAACCATTTCCGCATAAATCCCAATTTTGCCTTTGACAAATGGAAAAATTGATGTATCGGGAGGCGGAAGCGGAGGCTTCAGAGAAAGAGGAATGTGATATTTCGCGATCAAATCATCTAAATCCTTGGGAGAAAGAGTTGAAAACGAAATGTGCATATTATGCTTACTTGATTCATCCTCTACCTTAACAGAGGGAGATGCCATTGTAAAAATTCGAAAACAAAAAGTAAGAAGATGTGAAACAACTAACCTTATGCTGAAAACTCTCGCGAAGAAATGCTCAGGATTTGAAGAAAGAGACTGAGTGACGGCAGGAAAGAAGTGAAAGAGTAAAATGAAGAAGAAAGGTGGAATTTATGAAGGCGAATACGTTTTTAAAAAAAGAAAGGATTCTATAGACAGTTTAAATTTGAATTTAAAATTCCAAAAGAAAAACTGAAAAAACTGTCCTGTCAAATAACTCTGGGTCGACACGTGTCCCTTGTAAGTACTCAAGTACTATCACGCCAAATATCCGCCTGACAAGGTAGTTATTTACTACACTTGCAAATGTGATTCATTACAAGCAACCGAAACTTGTCGCATAAGCATCAGGGTTCCCCGATGCATATGCTCTAAAAGACACTTACATATGCGATCAAACATAAGACCGACAGAAGTTAGTTACACATATGACATTTCTTTCAAGAAAGCATAGTCTAGTCCTTAGCCATTTCTCTCTAAAATAATGTAAGGACTAAGGGGACTTGATGATCAGTCTGTCAAAACCATGAAAGGCTGGTGACACAACATGGGATTTTGAAGAATATTCTCTCCAAATTAAAGCATGATGCGTGTTGCACTCTTTTTCCCTTGGTCTTGGTTTTTCCCACAGGGTTTTTCCGGACAAGGTTTTTAATGAGGCAACAAATCAAAAACGCATGTGGAAATGGGAGATGATTGGCGAAATGGAAATACAACATGTCTTTAACCTTTTAGTCCACCATTATTGCTTGAATAATCAATGGACTTGGGGGATTGATGAGGATAGGTCAAGAGTGGACATGCAAATGCCTCTAGAGTAACACTTCCAAGAGACTAATATCGCATATGAAGGCAAGGCAGAGAATGGTGCAGTTACGAATGTTCAAGACGCAAGTGCATCTCCTCAATTTATGAAAGATGTGATTCTGAAGAATGAGTATAAATAGGGCATTTCATAATTTGTATTGACAACTTTTCAGATCTAGGTTTACACCTTTAACTGTGTGTATTTCCTGAATCAATAAAATTCTATTCATTCAAACACTTTTCTATTTGTTATTTCAATTCCATGTTGGATCATTAAATCAAACCTACTAGCGGTGGGATTTTGTGGTTCATCACTACTGAAGAACGAGATTGAAGTCTTAAATCAAGAAAAACAAGCTTTGATGAAAGAATGTGAAGCTGCCAAAGCTGAGGCACTTGATACAAAAACAGACTTCGAAAATTTGTATAACAAGAGTCTTCCTTTGAAGCAATAGTATGATAAAGTTCAACAGAAAGCCTTGAAAATTTCACACAAGATGATAGCTTTGCAGAAGCTATCTGATGAGAACAAAAGTCTTAAGATGGAGAATGGTTTAATGAAAAGGAATAATCTTCAAGATTCGGTTGTTGCTCTTATGACCAATACATCTAAGGTAGTTCCTACTCCAAAACTCTCTAAGAATTGTGATCAGTTTGCTATCGCTAAGAGTAAGCTCTTAGATGACAAAAAAAAAATTGAGTGATCAATTGTTGGTAGCAAGGGCTGATATGGAAATTTACAAGACACGGTGGGAAGGTACCACTAAGGAGTTAATGGCAGTTCACGAGCAACTTCGTCTTCAAAAATACGAATTTTCTAAACAATCTGAAATGCTCATGAATGCACAAAAGGAACTTGCTAATAATCAAAAGATTATGTCTAATCTTAAGATTGAGGTTTTTGAATAAACAAACAAAGTTGACACTTTTCAGATCCCTTTGTCATTTTCAAACTTTCTTTACAAAACTGATTCTGAAAATAAATCTAGAAAGTTAAACAATGTTCGTGCTCCTGTAATTTTGACAAATGCTCCTTCTCTTACCAAAGATGATGGTAAGGAAAATTCCACATCTGATCTCAACCGTGTTTTAGATAAATCGACTGAAAAGAAATCTGATCAAAGATCAATTAATCAAAAGTCTGACAAGAAAACATCTGAAAAATCTGTTTTAGATTCTACTGTGGATGAAATATTTTATGATGTGTCAGATTTTGAAAAAGTTGATGATCTCATTTCTGAACCAGAAACTGAGAATGCCAAACCCATTGCTAAACCCATTTTGAAAAATGTTTCTAAGCCAGATCACAATGATATGATTTTAAATTATGAACTTGATTCTATTAGAACTGAGCTTACGAAACTGAGTGGGTATGAGCAAAAACAGATTGCAAGGGGCAAGTCTGTGGGTGGCAACAAAGTGAAATATGGGGGAGTTGGATTTGAATCTGAGCTGGTAAAATCAAAATCTAAAACTTTGGAAAAAGGTTCTTCTTCAAAAATGCCAAATCAAGAAAAGATAAAATCTAGAAATTCAACTTCTGAATACCAATTTGATACATCTGCAAAATGAACAACTTATCGTTTGAAAGGGTCTGATGTCATGTACAACGATAAGGACTTTCCGTTGAAAATGGTCAATCCTGAATTGATCGACAAAGTTTTCACGGGAGGTTATAGTCCAAAATTTAACCCAAATGTGAAAAATGTGCCTATTCGGAAACCAAATGGTAAAATCATAATACCAAAGGACACATATGATTCAGACCATTCGGATCATTATTCTGATGCTGGTGGGTTGGTTAATCAAAGCAAGAAATTTGTTAAAAACTCACTGATGAGGATAGGTCAAGATTGGACATGCAAGTGTCTCGGAGGAGACACTTCCAAAGGATTAACATCGCATATGGAGGCAAGGCACAGAGTGATACAGTTGCGAATGTTCAAGACGCAAGTGCATCTATCTAACTTGTGAAGATGCGATTTCAGAAAGTAGTATAAATAGACCATTTTATAGCTTGTAAAAGGATCTTTGAGATCTAGGATTTCACCTTAACTGTGTGTATTCTTAAATCAATAAAATTCCGTTCATTCCAATACTTTTCTATTCGTTATCTCAATTCCATGTTGGATCATTAAACCAAATCTACTAATGGTGGGGTTTTAGGGTTCATCAATTGGCGCCATCCGTATTCTCTGGGAATGGTGAACAATGGAGAAGCATTTGGATGATTCAACAAAGAAGAAGTCGGTTTTCGAATCAATGAGTTCAGCAAAAAACATTTTCAGCTCTGCAGGTTCAGCTGGAAAGTTTAGTAAGAAGGATTCGACGTTACCATTGCAAGATCACATGGATGATGATACGCATTCAAATCGAGATGATTTCGATTGAAATGTTGAAAGGAATGATGATTTCGATGAATTGAAGGATTTCAGTCGAGATTTCCTGCAACGAAACATTGAGGTGTTAAAACAATTATAGGATAAAGAAAAGCGTGATTCATGGTTGCAGGAGGTCCGTGCGACACTCAAATTTACTCCAGAAGGAAATTATGGAAAAAATGCAGCTAGGAAAAGTTTAAAGGAGGTTATCGATGATGAGAACACATCTGATAAGCGTGCAAAACCATCAGGTAACAATGTTGATTCTGAATTCTCGGGTAAATTGTTTTGAGATAAGTAGATTGGTAAAGTTTAACTATAGAAACTTACGCCTGATTTTGAAATTCGTAAATAAAAGTTCTTTCGAAAGGATTGATCATCAAAATAAGTTGGATACGTTACAATAATGCGCGAATCGATCATGTGTTGATTAGGCATGTTTGAATTTCATGAGATGCTAATGATTTCATTAGAAAACCCTCAGAAAGGACTTAACACATTCATTTCCGAGAAAGCTATGCTTGCATCGGCTGTACTGCAACAATAGGTCCTCTGTTCAGAAAAAAGGCATTGATGGTTTCATTCTAATTCACGGTCCTCGTGTTCTAGGAACATCGGATGAGCTCATACCTTATTTTCCTGTTTCCATGCAAGAGCATTCTAAATTTGAAGATTGGATCGCAAATGCTAAATTCCCAACAAAGTTGAAGATGCCAACCTCTGTTAAAAAGTATGGTGGAATGACAGATCCTGATGATCACATTTTTGATTTTATCACTACGGGAAGGTTGGAACGTTGGTCAGAATAAACTTGGTGTCATATGCTGGTGCAAACCTTTACTAGATCTGCTAGAATTTGGTTTGACACACTTCCGAATACACAAATTAGTAGCTTTGATGACTTAAGAATCAAATTCTTGAGACAGTTCAGTCAGCAGCGGAAATGTACTAAGGAAGTAGCGGAGGTGCATAACATCCGAAGAAGGGGGTGATGAAAGTCTTGAGAATTTCGTAATGAGATTTAATAATGAAACTATGAAGATAGCTGGGGCACAAGATCAGTTGCGAATTTATGGGTTTTGCCATGGTGTTCGGTATACATATCTTGTTGAAAAATTGCAGGAAGACTTGCCAAAAACAATGGAAGTGCTTATGGATCGTGTGAGAATATATGTCAAGGGGAAGAGCGCTTCAGGCAATATACAAAGTATTGGTACCCAAAAACCATCTCAAAAAGGAACCAATCATAGAAATATAAACGCAAATGTGCATCCTGCTCCGACAAGAAATCAACCTTAGAGAAGAAATCGATTTTAACCTTATGATCAAAGAAGAGAAGGAAACTTTGGGGGTTATAAAAAGAATTAGGAGTCCAGAAATGAGGATTATACATCACTCACAAAAACCCCAAGTGAGATATTAATCACTGAAAATGTGCAATTTTCGAAGCTACAAAGATCTCAAAATACTTCAGGAATGGATGTGAATAATTATTGTGATTTTCACAAAGATAGGGGCCATGATACAGATAGTTGTCGACTTTTGCGAAGTGAAATTGAAAAAGCTATTAAGTCTGGCAAGTTATCCCATCTGGTAACGAACATTAAAGAAGGACAACCTCCAAAGAAGGTCATTGGTATGATCCGAAGAAGTTCAAATGTTTTGCGTCGAAATGTCAAAATTAAAACTGAAGAAGAACAATGGAAGAGTCGCGAAATTACATTTCACCTTTGTTTGGAAAAGAATCAAAGGAAGATCCTATGGTGGTTACAATCGGAATCTCTGGTTTTGTAAGGAAAAATAGAGTTTGGAAGATTTCCGGCTGAAATGCCAATTTCACTAGTTCCGGCTGAAGTTGAAGCGGAATTCATACTTCAAGCGGAACAGGCAGTTCAAGCGGAAAGAAGCAGTTTTGTTACTTATCGAATATTCCGGGTGAACTCGTTTGTCCACCAGATAAAGAGTTCAACCTGACTTTTCCTGAGAAGTCTTTTCAGAAGTCTAATCCTGCAAAAGCTTCTCGTATGCTTCTAAATCTGATTCAAGCCGCTCTCCTAAAGTAGATTGTTGCTGCCAACACGCAAGTCATTCCGATTGTCGATGTTTATTCTTTTGGTAGTTTATATTTGACTTTTATGTTTACGGTCTAGATTAGATCGCATGAGATCAATGGTTGTCATTGATCTCATCAGCACTACATATAGCATGTAATCTCTTAGTTTACAAAAAACGGTCATCACTTGTAATAGTGTAGCTTTGAGTTAATGCAAATAGTGCCGAATATTCGATATATCGTTGTTTTTACTATTCTGCAAATCAAGCATTTACATTATACAAGAGCTTAATATCGCTTAAGTAAAGTGAAATATAACTTTAATTCCGCAGGGTTATATTTGCAAGTAAAGGGCTTAGTTTTAGTTTATTCATAACTAATAACGATCCTACAAGTGGTATCAGAGCTTTGGCTCTCACTTTGAAGACTTTCTGTGCTTCAAAGTCGATACTTTACTTGCTTACTTTACAAGCTTCGTTGTTTTATCTTTCTAAAAGTTTTTCAAAATGAGTGATTTCAGTTTAAGTTGCCCAAATGGCTCCTCCAACAAACCACCAATGTTCACTCCTGATGACTTTGGTACCTGGAAACTCAGGATGGAAGGTTTTGTTAGGATTTTGGACCGTCGTATTTGGAAATCTTTCACTAAAGGACCCTACTCACCAATGGTTTCATCTGCTGATGATTCAGAAGTCAAAATACCTAAGCCATTAGATAAATATGTTGAATCTGACTACACTGCTCTTAAATTTGACCATAAGGCATACTGGACTCTACAGGCTGCACTTCCTAATTCCATTTTAAGTGGGTTTAAAGGATATAAAACTGCATTTGACCTGTGGAATGCCTTAAGTGAAATGTATAAAGGAACCAGTGAAGTAAAAGAAAACAAGAAAGATGTTCTAAAACAAAAATATGAAAACTTTACTTTTAAATCTGGTGAAACAATGACAAACCAGTACTTGAGATTTGTCTCATTGCTTGATGAACTCCAAAAAGTGGATGTTAAACTAGAACAAGTAGATGTGAACAGAAAATTCCTACGTTCCCTGCCTTCTGTGTGGACAGTTTACACAGTAAGCATCAGGGAATGCAAGAATTTGAAAAAGATGAGACTCAGTGAACTTCATGGCATACTCAGTGCTTATGAAATGGAACTGGATCTTAAACAAAGCTCATCTTCTGAATCAACTCAGTTGTTCTCATCTGCACTAATAACCACTGAGTTTAACAGTCAAAGATCATCTAACTCATCATCATACTCCTCACCTATAGTCAGTTTCCCTGAGACACCAAGGTGTCAAGAGAACTTTTCAAACTCTTTTGAAGGTTCTCACAATGCTCATGTAGCAGCTGACTCTTATCAAAGGTTTCATACCTGAAGATCTTGAGTGCATAGGTGCTGATGATTTAGAAGAAATGGATATAATGACCCAACTTGCCATGGTTTCTGTAAGAGCTCAAAGGTTTTACAAAAGGACAGGTAGAACCTACAAGGGAGCAAAAGGTGCTCACATAGGCCTTGGAAAAAGCAAAGTCAAATGCTACAACTGTCACCAACTTGGTCACTTTGCAAGAGAATGCTCTCAACCAAGAAGAGAAGGACAGAACCAAAACCATGCTCAAGGGAAAAATCATGGAGGAAGCAACTCAAACAACAACAATTGTGGAAACAACTCAGGCTCACACCCCACCCCACCAAAGCCAACCGGAAGTCAAAACCATCAGAACGTGGTAGCTGCTGTAGAAAATCAAACATCATGTGTTGAATGGGAAGATTTCGCTGCTGAGTTTGAACCCATCAACTATGCTTTAATGGCCAAACAGGACTCCATCACAGATCAGGTAAATTCTATCCCTGAAAAGGTCCTGCCTACATAGAACAAGTGGCAAAATATCAAAATCACAACACTGATTTGATTGATGAAGTTTCAAACTTAAATGAGTTAAAGGAATGTTTTAAGAAAACTGAATCATCATACATTTCAAAAATTGAAAACTTAACCAAAGAGTATGAACAGTTAAAACAAACCAACTCAGTGCTTGAAACACATCTTGATGACTTGCTATCAAAACTTGAAAAATCAAGAAATGAAACCAAAGATGCTAAGGCTGAGGTTGATGTTCTTGAGATCAAGCTGAAAGATGCTTTGTTTACTTGTGATAAATTTCAAACATCAAACAAAAAGGCTGAAAAACTGTGGAAGGGAGGGATGTATGGTAAAGCAGGTGTTGGCTAATACTCTGTTGAGCCACCAATTGAATACTCACCTGCAATCAAACCAATTGAAGCTTTAAAATCAGAATGCAAAGTTAGTCTCACAGTTGATGACATTTCATCACAATCCAGTTCTGAAAACACTGTTGAGTCTAATAAAATTGATGTCACTGCTGCCAGCACATCTGCTTCAGCTGACCAATTAAACATTTTGAAACCATCAATTGCTGTTCCTCCACCAACTGTTTATGAACCTAAGGATTCAAAAGTTGGAGGAAAGCAACCTGAGTAACCAAAGGGAAGTCAAACTCAAAGGTTTGGTCAAGTAAATTTTAATCAAGTAACCAAAATTGAGTCTCCCAGGAAATTTGAAACCAAAATTGTTGAGTGCACGTGCTGTGGTGAACAAGGTCACCTAGCTGCTGTCTGTCAGTTTAACCCAATGAGTAAAGTCAGACCATTTCAAAAGCCAAAACCTGTTTTGAAACCAAAAGCTGATTTTCAAAAGAAGCTCACAGGAAGAATCTCACCTGTGAAAAATCACACTTTGAAGCATTTTGGATCTGAATCCAACAGAGTTTTAGTTGGTAATGATAGAAATGGTAGTTTCACTGTTTTAAAGCAAAATCGTTTTCCGGCTGAAGTTCAAGCGGAACATTCTTCCGCTCGAACTCATGTTCAACCGGAAAATAAATTTCAACCCAGATCAGCTACTGCTCCAAAGCAGAGACCTCAAGTTCATTTTGCTGATGGGTTTGAACATTTTGAAGCTCAAGGAAGAAGAAACCCCTCCAGAGGAAAGGTCACCTCTAGAGAAAATTTTTCAAGAAACAGCAAACCCAATCAATTTGAAACTGTATTTGCAAATGGTTCAAGTGGAAATCATTATGTTCCACTTCAGGGAGGGAGTTTAAATCAAAGCAAACATTTTCCTCAAAGATTTTCAAAATCACCTGAAAGAACTAAGTTGGTTAATCAAGAAAGTGAAAAACTTAAGAAACTAACTAACAAGCAAAGAAAGTTTAAAGAATATAGGGATAGAAAAATTGCTGCAAAAAGGAACACCAAAGATGAAAGGTCTAGTCAAACAAGTGCTCAGTATGAGAACTTCAGTTTGGACAATGATGATCTGTTAAATGAAGCTCCAGCTGTCAATACTCTAGTACTCAAAGAGTACAGGTATAATGATGCTTATGGCAGACTCAAGACCACTCAGGCTTGGGTCCCCCATAGAATCATTTCTGATATGTGCAGGTGCAAAATAAAGGCCAGAATAGCCTATGGGTAGTTGACAGTGGTTGCACTTGCCACATGACAGGGAATAAGCACATTCTGGAAAATACAAAAAGAATCAACGGAGGACCAGTTGCCTTTGGAAGCACAAAAGGCCATATCACAGCACAAGGTGATGTGACAAATGGACTGGTAAAATTTGACAGAGTCAATTTTGTTGATACATTGAATTTTAATTTGCTTAGTGTCTCACAAATGTGTGACAAGAATTTAAATTTAATGTTTAATGAGAAAGAGGCAATAGTTCTCAAACCTGGTGTTAAAATTCCTGATGAATTGATAATGCTTAAGGCACCTAGGAGAGATGGACTATACATCCTGGATATGTCAGTGGCTACACCTTCATGTGGCGCTGCTTGCTTTGTATCCAAGGCCTCAGTTGACGAATCTGATCTTTGGCATAGGAGGTTAGGTCATGTGAACTACAAAAACATGAACAGAATTGTAAATTTAAGCTTGGTTAAAGGTCTTCCTAACAAGCACTTTATTTGTTCTGAAAACTGTGTGCCATGTCTCAAGGGCAAGCAACACAGAACCTCTTTCAAGCCAAAAGTTGAATCTTCAATCTCAAAACCTCTAGAGCTTTTGCACATGGACTTATTTGGTCCAACTAGAGTAATGAGTCTAGGAAAAAGGTCATACTGCTTTGTTATAATTGATGATTTTTCTAGATATACTTGGGTTTTCTTTCTCAAAACAAAAGATGAAACTGCTGAATTGTTGAAAACTCTTGTCATTAATTTAGAAAATCAATCCAATCTTAAAGTCAAAACAATCAGATGTGACAATGGCACAGAATTCAAAAATCATGTTCTGAATTCATTTTGTGAGGAAAAGGGAATTTTGAGGCAATTTAGTGCTCCTAGAACTCCACAGCAAAACAGTGTTGCTGAAAGGAGAAATAGGACATTGATTGAAGCTGCCAGGTCAATGTTGGGGAGACTCTAAGCTCCCTGTGATATTCTGGGCTGAAGCAGTGAACACTGCCTTCTATGTCCAAAACAGGATCTTAATTGTCAAGGGAAAGAATAAAACACCTTATGAGCTTTAGAGAAAAAGGAAGCCAAACATTTATTTCTTTAAGCCATTTGGTTGTTCCGTCACTATTTTAATAACCAATGAGTCTTTGCCTAAGTTTGCTGAAAAGGCAGATGAGGGTTATTTTGTTGGTTACTCTGGTGTGTCAAAGGCATTTAGAGTATACAACAAGAGAACTAAAATTGTTGAGGAAACCATAAACGTATCTTTCAATGAAAAATCTGCCAACAGTTTTAAATCTCAGCCAAGCTGGTTATTTGATATTGATGCACTAACCACTGCTTTCAACATGACTGTTGATAAGCCTGTGAGCTCTCTAGTGCAGGAACAAAACTTTAACAGGTCTGCTGATGAGCATTGGAAGAAAAATCAAACTGTTAATGAGAAGTCAATCTTCTTCTCTTCAATGAGTTCTGAACCTGTTTTCCCAAGAAATGACAAGAAACTGACTGAAATAATTCAAATTGAAGAAGAAATTGTTCCGCTTGAAGTTCAAGCTGAACATATTTCTCCGGTTCAAGTTCAACCAGAAAATCAAATTTCAGAAAATGAAGAGAATACTGAATCAGAGTCACATGAAGCTGGAAACTCACATGATAACACATCAAATGAGCTCAATTTAGATCATCTGATCTACAATTCAGATACCAATTCTCTTGAATCAGTTGGAGTTTCAGATCCTACGTCACAACTTGAAAATGTTGAGCTTGATCACAGACTTCCTCAGCTCAACATACCCTCAAATGGAAGAAGCCATGAATTTCCTATGTTCATTGATAGAAGAATCAACAGAGATCATCCAGCAGGAAATATTATTGGAGATGCTTCAGCTCCAGTGCTGACAAGAAGTAGATCTGCAAATGCAAATATCTGTTTGCATGCTGCATTTTTGTCTCAAGAAGTACCTAAGAAGGTAGCAGATGCCTTAGAAGACAACAGCTAGGTAGAGGCAATGCAAGAAGAACTATTTCAGATAAACAAGCAAAAGGTTTGGGAATTGGTGGATCTGCCTGATGGAGCAGAACCAATTGGAACAAAATGGGTGTTCAGAAACAAGAAAGATGACAGGGGAATTGTTATCAAGAATAAAGCAAGACTGGTTATGCAAGGCTATGTACAGGAGGAAGGCATTGATTATGATGAAGTCTTTGCACCAGTAGCCAGGTTGGAAGCAATCAGAATCTTCCTAGCCTATGCTGCATTTAAAGACTTCCAAGTATATCAAATGGATGTGAAAAGTGCTTTTCTGTATGGCCTCCTGGAACAAGAAGTTTATGTCAATCAACCTCCTGGTTTTGAAGACCCTCACCATCCGAACAAGGTATGCAAGCTAATCAAAGCTTTGTATGGTCTCAAACAAGCCCCTAGAACCTGGTATGAAACTCTTTCTAACTACCTTCTAGTGAATGGCTACAAGAGAGGAGCAATTGACAAAACTCTTTTTGTTAAAACTGTTGGTAATGACATGCTAATGGTACAAATTTATGTTGATGATATTATTTTTGGTTCATCTAACATTTTGTTGTGCAAGGAGTTTGAAACTTTGATGCAGTCAAAATTTGAAATGAGCTCCATGGGAGAACTAACCTTCTTCCTAGGGCTTCAAGTAAAGCAAACTGCAGACGGAATCTTTCTGAATCAATCAAAGTACATCCAAGACATGCTGAAGAGATTCGACATGTTATCATGCTCAAGTGCCAAGACTCCAATCTCCACTTCCCACAAGTTAACTAATGACTTAAGTGGAAAGCCAGTGGACGTGCACATGTATAGAGCAATGATAGGCTCTCTAATGTATCTCACAGCTAGTAGACCTGACATCATGTTCAGTGTTTGCTTATGTGCTAGATATCAATCTTCTCCAAAAGAGTCACACATGCTCGCTGTTAAGAGAATTTTCAAGTACCTAAAAGGGCAACCCAAACTGGGTTTGTGGTATCCCAAGAACTCTGACTTCTCTTTCAAAGCATACACAGACAGTGATTATGGAGGATGTCAATTTCTAGGAGAGAGGCTTGTCTCTTGGCAATGCAAGAAGCAAACATGTGTTTCTACTTCAACTGCAGAGGCTGAGTACATTGCTGCCTCAAGTTGTTGCAGCCAAGTCCTTTGGATCCAAAATCAGATGCTTGATTATGGAATCACATTCATGGAGACTCCTATTCTTGTAGACAACAACAGTGCCATTTCCATCGTTAACAATCCAGTGAAGCACTCCAAGACCAAACACATTGACATAAGGTATCACTTTATTAGAGATTGTGCTGAAAAGAATTTAATCAAATTATTTAAAGTTCACACTGATCATCAACTGGCAGATTTGTTTACAAAAGCTTTCGATGAGGCAAGATTTTTCTACCTCATTACAGCCATTGGGATGATGAACTTTGAATAAAATTTTTTCACAACTTTAACAAAGGAAAGAGATGTGCTCAAAGAGTCCGTCTCTTGATACAAAAAGAAAAGGAAAAAGAAAATCTCTTGTGTTAATTGAAAAATATTTCAGTTCATAGTCAATAACTGCTGTTAAAACTATGAAAAATTGACACAAATTTTCAAAATTTATGTGTTTTGGATTTTCCGGTTCAAGTTCAGGTTCAACCTGAAAGAACAACTTTTGAAATTCACCGGGTGAACTTCAACCGGAAAAATGCTTTAAATTTGACGTGGAAACTTATTTTTGAAAACAATTCTTCCAAGCGGAAAACTTGTCCGCTTGAAGTTCAAACGGAAGAAATTTGGTTTTTAAAATAAAGGAGAAAATGAGTTCCGCTTGAACTTCCGGGTCAACAAAGTCAAGGGATCATTTAATTACCCGGAATGCACAATTTACTAAGCGGATATTTATTTATTTTACCCATTGAATTTTTAACTGTTCAATTCCGAGGTTTCAGTAAATTAATTTTTGGATAAGGGCATGCTTTAACCAGTTGTACTGTATAACCCCTAAAGCACCTGTCCCATCCGTCAATGAACCGTCGATTTACAACCTCTCTCCTCCACGTCATCTCCGAAAAGGTAAAAAGCCCTAAATTACCGTCATTTTCCCCATTTCTCGCAACACAACTCAAAAATTACTCCCAAAACCCTCTCAAACCATCTCCGATTAACTCCCACAAAACCGTCGATATTCTCAAATTCCGTCAACAATGGCTCCGAAGGGAAAGGCCAGTGGCAAGAAGCCAGTTGGTGACTCAAAATTTCCGGTAGAACACAACTTGATGGCATACCTGGAACCACCATCCAAGACTGAAATCTACAATGAAATGATCGAGTTCATCAAAAGCTCTCACCTCCATCATGCGCTTACTGTAGAAGCCGAAATCTTTGAAGAGGTGATGGAAGACTTTTGGGTTCACGCTAGGGTTACCGACGAGGCTAGCGGAAGTGGTAAAATTGTGTCAACTGTCCAAGGGAAGGAAGTTGAAATTGATGAGGCAAAGGTTCGAAGGTTGTTGAAACTGAGGGATGAAGGTGGATACGGAGAAATAGATCAGAAGAGATATCTCCGCCTATTCAGAAACATTGGTTATGGTGGCTCCCTGCACAGCAAAACTATCAAGAAGGGGCAGTTACCATACAAGTGGAGATTTCTTGCACACACACTTCTGGTGTGTTTATCTCCAAAGAAGGGAGGTTTTGATGAGCTCTCCGGTGAGCAAGCCTCTGCCTTCTACGCTGTGGTCAAGGGTGAGAACTTCAATTTTTCCAAACAAATTTTTCAAGCCCTAAAATCCAATGTTCATTCTGAATATATATACTTGTATCCCAGATTTTTGACATATATTCTCAAAGAAGAGTACCCCCATATAGTATGGCTTGGTACAATTTTGCACCAAAAACTTCTGAATGAGAAAACATTTTCAAATCTTGCTTTAAACAAATCTCCATTTCTTGGAAGGGATACTGACCACCCCTTACCAATTCCAAGGCAATTTCCTGATGAACCTGCTACTGTAGGGGTTCAACCGGAAATTGTAGGAGTGACTGAGCTCCCCGCTCAAGATGACAGAGCTGTAGACCTAACAGTTTCTGATCCCACATCTGTCCCAGCTTCCTCTTCACTAATAGTTTTTCAATCCAAAAAGAGGAAAGCTACCACAATCACTTCCACTGCCACCTCCTCATCAAACTCACCCCCTGTCATGTTCAAGAGACAGAGAAAAGTGGTTACTAGGTCTCCTCCACCTAGCACCACCAACCAACCTGAAGCTTTAAACCCCGTTCAAGGCAAAAAGCCTAAACGGAAACTGGTAAATTTGGGATTATCTCTTAGGGATGAACCTTCTGTTGAGGGGGAGTCATTAGAAGCAGATGTAGCTTCCCCATCTGAAACTCTTTCACCCCTACAACCCCTATCACCTAGGAGTGACAGTGCTCTCAATCCCGGCTTAAATGAAGGTGTTATTAACTCACCTACCACATTACATGAGAACATCCTGATAAGCCAGGACACTGTAGCACTACAACCCCAGTCCTCATCGGAGGTGAATCTCAGTGGTTCTTAAGAGATTCATGCAGAAAGTGCTGCTGCTGCCCAAGTATCCCAACTGGAGCTTGGTGTCAGCAGTAACATAAATAAGACCCGATCTGCGGCAATCTTCTCTGAATCAGCACCCGGAAGTCCTTCATTGGAACCAAGGGTTGTTGAAACAGCAGAAGAGAATCCCAGGTGCCAAGAAGCCATGGGTACCAATGCTGATCAATCTAGGATTGATAGCTTGGTTATTTCCAAGGATACTGGCAAAAAGCCAGTTGAGGATAGTCTTACACTACCTGAATTGACGAAACTGTACCTTTCTCTGCAAGCACAGGTTGAAGCTCTAAACTCAACTGGTTCAAGCTGATCCTACTCCAACTGAAGCAGGTCCTTCAAACCCTACCAGAGATGCTGAAGAAGTTCTTGTAACTGATGAAGCTGATACTGTCAAATTGGGGGAGAAGTTACTGTCAAAACCTGTTATCACTGAAATTGAAGAGGTAGAAAGGATACCGGCTGAAGTAAGAGCCACTGCTTGCCAAAAGATTGGCATTGAGCCATTTTCTGTTGAAGAGAGTTGGGTGAATATGAAGTGCAGTCAACTGATTGCTATTTCTCCTTTTGAGGACCCCAACCTCACCGAGCTTGTTCAGTCGTCCATGCTGATTGCTGGTGCTCTCCCTGAGCATATCAACATGATCACAACACTTCTGACAGATGTTATTTTTCCGGCTGAAAGAGCCAGTGATCATGTTGTAGGTAACATTGCCTCCACCAGCAAGGCAGTAGTTGATATGGAAGAAAGTACTGCAACTGCGACAGTTGGTACTATGACTGAAGGAGAAGGAGAGAGTTTGATTGGTGAAGATGAAGGAACTGAGGTATTGGAGATAAATGATAAAGAACTTGAAGTCACCCAACCTCAGGTGGTGACTGATGGTCAATTACTAGTTCAAGCGGAACTTCAATCGGAAGTTCAACCGGTAGTTCCAGGTGAAGGAGATCTGAATGTTCAACCGGAACAACAAATACCAACCCAGGTGGATGTTCAAGGTCCTAGCTCCTTAATTTTTGGGACTGTTGAAACACCTGTGGTTCAACCGGAAGAGCAAAGAAATGAAGAAGCTGAGGAAGTGGCTAGATCACTGATAGCGTTAAGGAGTTCAGAAACAGTTCAAACTGAGGAACCTGTTCAAGCTGATATAGCTAGAACCCTTCAACAGGTAACTCAAACTCCTGAAGCTGAGGCTATAGTGAAAATGGTTGAAGATGCCAGAAGGGTTGCTGAGGATGAGAGAATAGCCAGAGAGCTCCAAGAAGAATTCGATCTATACATGCAAAACAATGTGTTTGAAAACCTTCTTGAAGAAGCAAAGACCAGGTCTTTCAACTGGAGGTTAAAGGATTATGATTTGGATACAATGTCTGAAGCTAATAGGCAGAGGTTAATTGCTATTGCCTCTCACTTGCCTACCAAGCTGGTAAAGAATGATGAAAATTACCATCTGTTGAAAAAGATTAAGAGGGCTCTTGTGATTAGAAATTTGAAGAAAGAGGAAGAGCTAGCTCGGATGCAGGTTAAAGGACTTTGCAGCTTGATTGAAACAAATTTTTATGAGCTAAAAGGAGAAACTGCTGCTGTCAATCCTAACCTGGTGATGCCTTCACCATCAGAGCTGGTCTCAGGTACTATAACTGCTAATGTTAAACCTGAAATTGATGATATTGCAGATATACCACCTCCACCTTCATTTATCTACAATCCAAACCCAATGCCTACAACAACTTCATCCATTCTACAGTCACTTCCAATCATACCTTACAAACCTCCACACATCCCCAAGAAGCTTGCTGCTAAACTTGCCAATCCTAAGTTTAGATCAGACAACTTCACACCCATCACTCCCTTTAAGAAGAAGCCTCCACCAACTGTGGACTTCTCCGACATCTTTTCACCTACTCCACCGTCAAGCCCAACTCCTGAAACCAATAAACCACCTCCAAAAACTACCCTGCCTCCACTCACCATAAGAGAACCTCCTTCCTCCACCACCAAACCTACTGAAACTCAACCAGGTCCCTCTTCATCTTCCGCCAAAGGCAAAAGGCCTATTGTGCAAGAATCTGCTGGTGATTCTGATGAAGAGAGGGAAATTAAGAAAAGAAAGTTGATGCATGCCAGAAATAAAAGAGATCAGAGCAAGAAAAGGAAAGGGCAGCCCAGAAAGAACAAAATCGTTGGGTGGACAGCAAATGAAGATACCTTTGACTTCACTTTCCAACTGGCAAATGGCACAACTCAGGTGATTAATGCTCACAAGGCCACTTCACTTCTCACTGCACTACAAATGGGAGACATCATTCTGAAACTTAGAGAAATTCTAAGTCCTTCTAGAGCTGAGCACTTATTGAGGCTTCATATAGAGCCAAAAGTGATAGAATGTGGAGTGCTCAGCAGGAGAGGTGAAGATGATGAATCAGCTGGAGAAGAAGAAGAGCCTACCAGTGAAATTAAATTCATCATTTGGGAAGAAGATGAGAAGCTGTACTACGTACACAGAGCCGATGGCACTTTCACTCCCCATGAATCTATTTCAGTTCAATCTGAATGGAGTGAAAATGATTGGAAGTCTTTTGAGTCTGTGAAGGTAACCAAAACAAACACCAGAGAGCTTTCTCAAAATCTTGATGCCAGCATCGGATCTTCTAACAAGTAGGTTGTGGAGAAGAAAATTTTTGGGTACAAGTCAGTTTTGAAGATAAACATTGAAGACAATGAATAATTTGACAACATCAGCTTAGGGGGAGATTGTAAGGAAAAATAGAGCTTGGAAGATTTCCGGCTGAAATGCCAATTTCACTAGTTCCGGCTGAAGTTGAAGTTGAAGCGGAATTCATACTTCAAACGGAACAGGCAGTTCAAGCGGAAAGAAGCAGTTTTGTTACTTAGCGAATATTCCGGGTGAACTCGTTTATCCACCAGATAAAGAGTTCAACCTGACTTTTCCTGAGAAGTCTTTTCAGAAGTCTATTCCTGCAAAAGCTTCTCGTATGCTTCTAAATCTGATTCAAGCCGCTCTCCTAAAGTAGATTGTTGCTGCCAACACGCAAGTCATTCCGATTGTCGATGTTTATTCTTTTGGTAGTTTATATTTGACTTTTATGTTTACGGTCTAGATTAGATCGCATGAGATCAATGGCTGTCATTGATCTCATCAGCACTATATATAGCATGTAATCTCTTAGTTTACAAAAAACGGTCATCACTTGTAATAGTGTAGCTTTGAGTTAATGCAAATAGTGCCGAATATTCGATATATCGTTGTTTTTACTATTCTGCAAATCAAGCATTTACATTATACAAGAGCTTAATATCGCTTAAGTAAAGTGAAATATAACTTTAATTCCGCAGGGTTATATTTGCAAGTAAAGGGCTTAGTTTTAGTTTATTCATAACTAATAACGATCCTACAGGTTTCTTAGTAAAGCGTACTTACTTGGATACCGGAAGTACATCTGAAATCATGTACGAATCTTTCTTCAGAAAGATGGGTTCAGAAGTGCAACAGCTGCTAAAGCCTCACGCTTCTACACTTATAGGCTTTTCAGGGGAAATAGTACACACGATTGGGGAAATTACTCTCCCAGTGATCTTCGGAGATGACAAACTCTTTCGATAAGAAATGATGAAGTTCATTGTGGTTGCAATGCCATCCCCTCACAATGTAATCATTGGAAGGCCCGGATTAAGGGTTCTTGGAGCAATTGTTTCAACCGCACATGGTATGGTCCGATTTCTAACGCCTAAGGGGATCCCAACTGTCAAAACTGATGTAGATCCACAAGTTGCATTGATTGATATAACAGTGATATCGAAAGAAGACACCGAAAAATTCAAAGATAACCTTGGAAAAAAACAAATGGGTGATTAACGAAAAGTTCCCAGATCAAACTATCGAGATAGGCTCGCAACTGCAGGGGGAGCCAAGAAAGAAGTTGTTCCACTTGTTAAGGAATAGTGTTGATGTCTTTGCTTGGGAGCCAGCAGACATGACAGGAGTTCCAAAACACTTTGCTGAACATAAGCTCAATGTTTATTCAGGGGTAAAGCCTATTCAACAAAAGCGGAGAATCTATGACAAAGTTAGAAATGAAGTGGTTAAAGAGGAAGTCAGTAAACTTGTAAATGTCGTGATCCTCTGCGAGGTGTTATACCAAACATGGGTCACAAATCCTGTTTTGGTTAAGAAGCCCGACAGCACATGGCGCATGTGCATCGATTTTCAAGACCTCAATAAAGCTTGTCCTAAAGACTGTTATCCACTTCCTGAAATTGATTTCAAAGTGGATTCCTTGGCCGGTTATCGATGGAAGTGTTTCCTTGATGCTTAGAAGGGTTATCATCAAATTGTTATGGCCAAGGAAGATGAAGATAAAATAACTTTCATTACCAACGAAGGATTATTCTCTTATAAAAAGATGTCATTTGGGCTCAAAAACGCCGGTGCAACTTATCAAAGACTCATGGATAAAACTTTTCAAGTGCAAGTAGGAAAGAACCTAGAGGCCTATGTGGACGATATTTTTAATAAAGAGTTGTCATGAAGAAGATATGATAAGGGATGTTGAAGAAACTTTCGTAAATTTACATAGAATTAACATGAAGTTGAAACCCATAAAGTGTTCATTTACGATGGAAGAGGGAAAATTTTTGGGAGTAATAGTCAACAAGGATGGGATTCAAGCACATCCAAGGAAAGTCAAAGCGGTTATGGAAATGAAGCATCCTACAACCGTTAAAGAAGTTCAAACATTAAATGGAAGACTGGTGGCCTTACATCGATTTTTGTCTAAAGCTGCTGAAAGAGATACACCATTCATGAAGGTATTAAAAGAAAGTTTGAAAGGAAAATTTGAATGGACACCTGAAGCTAAGCAAGCTTTTGAAGAGCTAGAAGAAGATTTAGCTACACTTCCAACTTTGACAGCACCAAGGGTTGATGAATCATTGATAATGTACCTGGCCGTTACTGATCATGCTATAAGTGCTGTACTTTTGGCTGAAAGAGAAGATAAGCAACTTCCGATTTATTACATTAGAAAAATGCTAAAAGATTATGAAATAAGGTATCCAATGATTGAAAAGGTCATTCTAGTGCTTGTGCAAGCTACTAGAAGGTTGAGACGTTATTTTCAAGCTCATACCATAAGCGTACTCACTTCCTACCCAATACAAGGAATCCTAAGAAAGCCAGAAATGTCAGGAAGATTGATCAAATGGGCAATTGAACTTGGGTCATTTGATATTGAATTTAAGCCAAGAGTTTCAATGAAAGGGCAAGTTGTTGCAGATTTCATAGCAGAAGTGCCATCTGTCCCAAATGTTAACGTCATAACCGTTCCTAAAACCAAAGAGAAAGTGTGGATTCTTCACACAGATGGTTCTTCTAACTCTGATGGTTCAGGAGCAGGCTTGATTCTAAGGAGTCCGGAAGGGGATGAGCTAACATATGCGATTCGTTTCAATTTCCCAGCTTCAAATAATGAGGCAGACTATGAGGCATTGTTAGCAGGTTTAAGGTTAGCCAAAAAGATGGGAGCAACGCATTTAACAGCTCACATGGATTCATTGCTTGTTGCAAGTCAAATTGCTGGGACGTACGAAGCAAAAGGCAAATACATGATGTTATACTTGGAACAAGTTCAAGAATTAATTAAGATTTTCAACAAATGTGAAGTCTTACACATATCAAGAGCTCAAAATAGGAAGGCAGATGCGCTAAGTAAATTAGCATCAGTGGCTTTTGAACCTTTGGCAAAAGAAATCAGAGTGGAATTATTGGAGTCTCTGACAGTTAACGTAAAAGTAGCAGCGGAAGTACAAGTTCAAGATGAAAGCTGATGAGTCCTATTATTAGGTATCTAACTACTCGTGAATTACCAAGTGATAAGGAACAGCCGCGGTAAATACGGGTGAATTCTCTCAATACCAGATGCAGGGGGTAGTTTTGTATAGGCGAAGTTTTTTAGGACCTTTATTAAGGTGCCTGACCTCAGATGAAGCAGACAAGGTCATCAAAGAAGTAAATGAAGGTATTTGTGGCATCCATGCAGGGGCAAAAATGGTAGTTGTAAAGATTATGAGTCTTGGTTATTACTGGTCGGGGATGTATCGCAGTACTTGGGAGGAACTTCGGAAATGTCAAGCTTGTCAAGCACATGCTCCTGTAAGCATGAGGGCAAAGAATGAGTTAATTCCTGTCACATCAGCTTCGCCATTCCAAAAATGGGGAATGGACATAGTTGGTCCATTCCCACCTGCAAGTGGTGGTGTAAATTCCTTCTAGTAACAATTGATTATTTCACAAAGTGGGTAGAAGCAAAACCTCTCGCTTGCATTTCTGGTAAACAAGTCAAGAAATTTGTGTGGGAACACATTGTTTGTCGTTTTGGGTTACCACTTTACATAATAACAGACAATGGGCAACAATTGGCCGGAAATCCCTTTGCTGAATGGTGTGAAGAACTCCATATAAACCAAGTTTTCACTTCCGTGGCGCATCCACATGCTAACGGACAAGTAGAGAGAGCCAATCGAAGCCTTGTGGAGGGTATAAAAATGAGACTTGGAAAATTTGGTGGGAGTTGGGTGGATGAGCTACCACATGTTTTGTGGGCTCATCGTACAATGCCTAAGACGAGTAATGGTGAAACTCCTTTTAGCTTAGTGTATGGAGCTGAAGCTGTTATCCCAGCGAAGATTGGTATACCCAGTTATCGGATGCAAGTGTAAGTGTCTAACAATAAGGAAGAGTTAAGGACTAACCTCGATTTAATTGAGGAACGAAGGAAGATTACTTCCATACGTGAAAGTCAGAATAAAAAGGAAATGGCTAAATACTACAATGCAAAGGTAAAGATTCAGCAATAAAAGGTGGGTGAGTACGTTCTGAGAAGTAATGAAGTAAGTAGGGCACTTCCTCTTGGGAAAATTTCCCCCAAGTGGGAAGGTCCTTATATAATCAAGAAGGCGATCGGAAATGGCTCGTATATACTTCAACAACTCGATGGAACTGAATTAGTTCGAGCCTGGAATGGAGTACATCTTCGCAAGTGCTACATGTAATGTCGTAAGTGAAGATTTCTAAGAAAAGAAAAAGTTTAGTTTGAACTTTGTTTCTATGATCATTTCCTGTAATAAGTTTGAAGAAGAACAAGATGTTCTGTTTTCTTTGTCATTCCAGTTAATGAAAGTATTTGTTTCCTTTGTTTATAAAGATCAATACCAACAATTGTTGAGTGGTTGCGTACACATATATACATGTGCATATGCTGCAATGGATGATACACTTCCTTTTCCTAAAAGGAATATCTATACTAAGAATCTAAAAACCTCCCTTCATAAAGGGAGTACACATGCAATAATATTCGTTTTTCCAGAAAGATTCGTAAGTTACTTGTGAGTTCATCAAAAAGAGATCACATGCTGAATCTCTGATGTAGCATCACTGTTATTTCCTTATTTATAAGAAATAACCCAAGATAAATGAGCAAGTTTATCTTGTCCCTAACTGTCTCGCTAATGATATAAAGAGTGCAAGTTAGGATGAGGTGATCAGGCTAGACACCTTGTTAACACAATGGTTATTAACAGAAGCCCAAAAGAGAGATGGCCAACTTAATTGAGTAGAGCATGTTTTAATTTGGCTCAATTAAGCTCTCTAAGGGTCGCAAGTGTTGTTAAATAACGTATGTTATAATAAGCAAACTTGTGGGTTAATCATTCAGGTAATGATTCAATCAAGCCTTACCAAAGATTATGAGGACTTTTTGTTCCACAAAGAATTGATTCGCATTTAAAATAAAATAACTTTAAACTTTGAAAAAGGCATCGACATTATGTTGTTAAAACCCTTTGAAAATGGACGCATCTGATAAGGGGGAAATGCATGTGTCAGCTTTCTTTAAAGTTTTGTTCATTTTGTTAAAATCTTATCAAAGAGTATTTGTGAAGGAGAACTCAAGAAGTTTCTCAAAAAAGGTGACATCATAAAGAACCTCATATGATAGAGGTAACACACATCCATTTTACAATTGCGAGTGTAAAAAATAACACACTTCAATTGCATGAGGCTTGTCCTAAAAATAATAGTATGATTTATGCTACATGAACTATGAGGAAATAAATAACAAGGCATGAAAAAGAAAGGAAACAGTTAAACAAACATTCATGGCATTTGCAAAAGAGCATTCATATGTTCAAAACTGCAAACACATGCAGTTCCGACCCCAAATTTAAAAGATAACAAGTGTTTAAACATCAACATCAACAAAAGATGAAAGCAAATTGTTTAGTGCCACATCACAAGTGGACTTTGAGAAGGATATTGTTCACAACGATACTGAAGGTCTTCAAAAGAACAGTTACTTACCAACTTGGTCAGGAGCGTTCGTCTCGGGTGCAGAAGGAACGTTTATCTTTGGACCTGGAGCTGCACTCTTTGAAATTGGAGTTGGTTTTAGCATTTCTTTTATCTGCTCCGTGTCAGATAAGCTCAACTTTGACACTTGCTCAATGATATCAAAGGTCATACTCTTTAATGAGGTTAAGTGAGCTATAAGCTTCTCTCCGGCTTTTTGGTCAAATTCCTTAAAGGTAAGGAAATTGGCCTCTCCCTTTACCGCATGTGCTAAGCCACATTTTATACCCTCATTAAAGCCAACAGCGTTAGCAGCCGAGTTCACCTTCAAATCCACCGGGATTATCTCCGAATGAACCTTCTTAGCAACCATATCAAGACACTCTGCAATCAACCATATGCTCTTATCATTCAGAGCAGTATTCTCAGCTTGCATCTGCTCTCGTTCTTCAGTCATAGCCTTCATCGTTTCTTCAAGCCTCTTCACTTCCGATTTTGCAACTTCAGATTCTGAAAAAGTTGAACTTGCAAATTTAAAAAATGGAGATGCGAGTGAGGGAATAAAATAAAGAATACAAGTCGTACCTCTTTTTATAGTTTCAATTTCGGATTTATGGTAAGAAACCGCCTCCAACAATTTGGCTATTTGGTCCTCAAGTTTCTTCTTCTGTTCCAGATGCTCAGTTTTGGTTGCTGATTCATTTTCTTGAGCCTGTTTGAGATCTCTCTTGGCTTCTTGCTCGAATGCCACTAGCTTTTGGTTCCTTGTGTTCAAGAGTTCAATCTTATTGTTCAATTCATTGATCTTTGTCTGATCACCAACAAACCGAAACTTGCCTTAAGGGCTAGTAGTTTCTTGTTCAACTCTTCAATTCTTGCTTCAGCTATGATCCATCTTCCATACACATCTGCAACCAAACTCTGTTGTTTTTCTTGGGCCAACATCAACTCATCAGAAAGGTCTTCATTTGAGATTTGCTGCATACTGGATATGTCAATCGGTGTGCTTCCTAAAAGTGTGAGTTTTCTTGTTGTAGGAGTTTCCATGCACGAGTCATCATTCTTTAGATCCTATTGAGGGACAAAAGTTGCACCAACACTTGTGGCATCTAAGTTCCTTCCTATGTTGCTCCTCAAAGTTACCAAGTCTATTTCCTTCTTTAACCAAGAAAAAGTAGGAATAGCAAAACTTGAAGTACCCCTCTACGAGGAAGAAGACGTATGAGCAAGAGTGGCTAAAGTAGCCAACGGGGTAATATCCTTCTGCATAACATTTGCGTCAGAAGATGTTTAACCCTGAGGTATTTCAGGAGAATTTAGCAAATAATCATTAATGTCAAAATCTTCGTTGAGAGAAGGAGTTACCACTGTTCCCTTGGTTTTCTGCACATTCTCTTCTGGACAAGATTCCACCTCAACAATATCAGAAGCATCAGAAGTGTTTACCTTGGATTGACCTGGGGAGGCTTGGAGGTTCCACCGTGGAGATTTTCTTTTAGATACGGTAATGTCCTTGGTCACAGTCGCCTTGGAAGAACACTTTGATTTACCAGCACCCTTGGGAGGAAGAGATGCTTTTGATATAGTTGTCACATGATCGCTTGTGATCTCTTTGGCTTTTCCCTTAGAGTTTCCATTACCACCACCTGGCTCACTTCGTGTCAAAGCAGCATTACTACCAACATTATCCATTTCCACTTCCGCCGTCGATCCTTCAACAGTCATTTCAATAGTAGTGCCCTCTACACCAACTTCTTTCTGCACATCATCTTGGGCGATAATCGAAAAAAGGAAGAGGTTGTTTTCCGAATGAAGGGCATGGCCCCTTCCTCCATAACTTCTGCATCGAGATCAATATCTACGTAACTTTTCAATTGCATTGCTTCAAACAAATCCATCTCTGCAAATCAAGCAAAGAAGACAGTAAAAATTTGGAATTTTAGATTAATCAATAAAATGATGAAAGGGGGGGAATTCTTACCCTTCCCTTTATTTCTTAAAATGGGCCATAAGTTGGGTGTAAACCAAGCCCTCCTGATCCTACAAAAGAGCAACACTGCTTCCGGCAATTCACGGATAGGGCTAGCACATTTAAACAACTTATCAAAAAATTCCTTTTTATAATCACCCATTTCTGGGATCGAATCATGAACAACATATTCTACAACTCTCCATTCCATCTCTAAGGGCACACACCTATCATCTATATAAAAGAATTGATATTTCCAGTATCGCGGGTTTTGAGGAAGATGGGTGCTAATCTTAGATATTCCTCTTCTCCGTTCAAATGTATACCAATCCCCTGCCATTGTGATCCTATAAAAATCCCTAAACAATGTGACACTAGGGGAAATGCCTACGACTCTATTGGTAGCCTCAAAATGACTCAATTTGGATAGACCTTGTGGATGCATCTGCGAGATATGTACCTCGAAGAACATCAAGGCTTTAATAAGAAACTTGGTGAAGGGTAAACGATAGTTTCCAAATCGGAACATTTCCGCATAAATCCCAATTTTGCCTTTGACAAACGAAAAAATTGGTGTATCGGGAGGCGGAAACGAAGGTTTCAGAGAAATAGGAATGTGATATTTCGCGATCAAATCATCTAGATCTTTGGGAGAAAGAGTTGAAAACTAAATGTGCATATTATGCTTGCTTGATTCATCCTCTACTTTAACAGAGGGAGATGCCATTGTAAAAATTCAAAAATAAAAAGTAAGAAGGTGTGAAGCGACTAACCTGGTGTTGAAAACTCTCGCGAAGAACTGCTTAGGGTTTGAAGAAAGAGAGAATAACGGCAGACGAGAGAAGGGAAGAAAAGTGAAGAAGAAAGAAAAGATTGTGAAGTTAAAAGGGTTTTATAATAATTCTCTTTCAAAATTCAAATTACGGAAAAACTGTCTTGTCAAAATAATACTGAGTCGACACGTGTACCCTACTAGTACTCTAGTACTGTCACGCCGAATGTCTATCTGACAAGGTAGTTACTCACTGCACTTGCGGATGCGGCTCATCACAGAATCTCCAACGCAAATGTCCCAATAACACATGCATATGCAATCTGGCATAAAAACTGAGAAAGTTAGTAATACATGCATTCTCTATTCCAAATTGCACGATGTCGTCCTTAGCCATTTTTCTTCAAAAACAGCATAAGGACTGGGGGACTTGATGACCAGTTTTATCAAAATCTGCTTAAATGAATGCATTTTGAAGAATTTTGTCTCGATTGAAGAATGATGCGTGTTGCACTCTTTTTCCTTGATCTTGGTTTTTTCCCATAGGGTTTTCCCAGATAAGGTTTTTAACGAGGCAACAAATCAAAAACGCATATGGACATAAAAGGATGATCGACAAACGGGAAGTGCAACATGCCTTTAACCTTTAAAGTCCATCATTATTTCTTTGAATAATTAATGGACTTGGGGGACTTAATGAGTGATGAGGATAGGTCAAGATTGGACATGCAAATGCATCGGAGGTGACACTTCCAAAAGATTAACATCGCATATGAAGGCAAGGAACAGAGCGATACAGTTGCGGATGTTCAAGACGCAAGTGCATTTCTCTGACTTGTGAAGATGCGATTTCAGAGTAGTATAAATAGGCCATTTCATAGCTTGTAAAGGTTAACTGGGAGATCTAAGATTTCACCTTTAACTATGTGTACTTCCTGAATCAATAAAATTTTCCTTCGTTCCAATACTTTTCTATTTGTTATCTCAATTCCATGTTGGATCATTAAATCAAATCTACTAGCGGTGGGGTTTTGTGGTTCAAAAATTGGTGCCATCCGTATTCTCTAAAATTGGTAAGAAATGGAGAAGCAATTGGATGATTCAACAAGGAAGAAGTCATTTTTTGGATCAACGAGTTCTACAAAAAAACATTTTCAGCTCTGCGGGTTCGGCTGGAAAGTTTAGTAAGAAGGATTCGACGTTACCGTTGGAGGATCACATGGATGATGATACGCATTCAGATCGAGATGATTTCGATCGGAATGTTGTTAGGAATGATGATTCTGACGAATTGAGGGATTTCAGTCGAGATTTTCTGTTGCGAAACATTGAGGTGTTGAAGCAATTATAGGATAAAGAAAAGCGAGATTCATGGTTGCAGGAGGTTCGTGCGACACTCAAATTTACTCCAAAAGGAAATTCTGGAAAAACTACAACTAAGAAGAATTCAAATGATATTATCGATGATGAGAACACATCTGATAAGCGTGCAAAACCATCAGGTAACAATGCTAATTCTGAATTCTCGGTAAAATTGCTTTGAGATAAGTGAATTGACAAAGTTTAATTACAGAAATTTATGCTTGATTATGAAATACGTGAACAAAAGCTATTTCAAAAGGATTAATCATCAAAATAAGTTGGATTCGTTATAATAATGTTTGACTTGATCATCTGTTGATTAGACATGCTTGAATTTCATGGTATGCTAATGATTTTGTGATTTTGCCTAAATTGCTAATTGGTAATGTTGATTGGAATAAACTTGATACAAAACGAGAATTGGAGATTTTTTGAAGGATTCATTGGATGAATATTTGAAGATTCAATAAATTCTGATGAATTTTGTTATTCAAACCTGGAAATTTCCAGCGTCAGGATAAAGCGGGAAACATATTTTTCAAATTTTTCATGATAGATCTATATCAATGATCTGCTCAATGTTTTGAGTGTTTATTTAGTAAAAAAAACGGAGTATGAGTATGAATATACTCATGCATCTGGTCACTTGAGGTAAAGTATGTGTGTTGACACATGCACATGCATTTACCTCGTATAACAGGAAAATATAGGCACCTACCTGTGCACATACATATGTTTGAGAAGAATAAAACGAGTATGTATACAATTGTATGTACATGCATCGAATGAAGAAAAGTCTATATGCATTTGCTAAGACCTCTAAGGAGGCCCTCAGTATAAATTACTTCCGAGTAAGTTACGGCTTGCATCAGAAGTACTATTGGAAAACCCTCAGAGAAAACTTAACACATTTATTTCCGAGCAAGCTATGCTTGCATCGGTTGTATAGTAACAATAGGATCTCTGCTCAGAAAAGGCGCATTGGTGGATTCATTCTAATTCATGGTCCTCGTGTTTTAGGAACATTGGATGAGCTCGTACCTTATTTTCCTATTTCTATGCAAGAGCATTCTAAATTTAAAGATTAGATCGCAAATGCCAAATTCCTGTCAAAATTAAAGATGCCAACCTCTGTTAAAAAGTATGGTGGGTTGACAAATCCTGATGATCAAATTTTTGATTTTATCACTGCGGGAAGGTTGGAACGTTGGTCGGAAGAAACTTGGTGTCATATGCTGGTGCAAACCTTTACCGGATCAACTAGAATTTGGTTTGACACACTTCCGAATGCACAAATTAGCAGCTTTAAAGACTTAAGAATCAAATTCTTGAGACAGTTCAGTCAGCAGCGAAAATGTACCAAGGAAGTAACGGAAGTGCATAACATCTGAAGAAGGGGTGATGAAAGTCTTGAGAATTTCGTAATGAGCATTAATAATGAAACTATGAAGATAGCTGGAGCACAAGATCAGTTGCGAATATCTGGGTTCTGCCATGGTGTTCGACATACACATCTAAAATTGCATGAAGACTTGCCAAAAACAATGGAAGTGCTTATGGATCGCGTGAGAATATATGTCAAGGGGAAGAGCGCTTCAGGCAATATAAAAGGTATTGGTACCCAAAAGCCACCTTAAAAGGGAACCAATCCTAGAAATACCAACGCAAATGCGCATCCTGCTCCGACAAGAAATCAACCTTGGAGAAGAAATCGATTTCAACCTTATGATCGAAGAAGAGAAGGAAACTTTGGGGGTTACAAAAAGAATTGGGAGTCTAGAAATGAGGATTATACGTCACTCACTAAAACCCAAGTGAAATATTAATCACCGAAAATGTACAATTTAATAAGCCACAAAGATCTCAAAATACTTCAGGGATGGATGTGAGTAAATACTGTGATTTCCACAAAGATAGAGGCCATGATATGGATAATTGTCGACATTTGAGAAGTGAAATTGAAAAAGCTATTAAGTCTGGCAAGTTATCCCATCTGGTAAAGAACATTAATGAAGAGCAACCTCCAAAAAAGGTCATTGGTATGATTCGAAGAAGTTCAAATGTTTGGCGTCGAATTTTCAAAACTAAAATTGAAGAAGAACAATGGAAGAGTCAAAGGAAGATCTTGTGGTGGTTACAATCGGAATATCCGGTTTCTTAGTTAAGCGAACTTACTTAGATACCGGAAGTGTATCTGAGATTATGTATGAATCTTGCTTCAGAAAGATGGGATCAGAAGTGCAACAAATGCTAAAGCCTCACGTTTCTACACTTATAGGTTTCTCAGGAGAGATAGTACATTCGATTGGAGAAATTACTCTCCCAGTTATCTTCGGAGATGACAAATTTTTTCGAGAAGAAATAATGACGTTCATTGTGGTTGCAACGCCATCCCCTCACAACGTAATCATTGGAAGGCCTGGATTAAGGGTTCTGGGAGCCATTGTTTTAACCGCACATGGTATGGCCCGATTCCCAACGCCTAGGGGGATCACAACTGTAAAAACTGATGTAGATCCGCAAGTTGCGTTAATTGATATACCCATGGTATTGAAAGAAGACACAAATAAATCCAAAGATTGCCTTGGAAAAAACAAATGGGTAATTAACGAAAAGTTTCCAGATCAAACTATCGAGATAGGCTCGCAACTGCAAGGGGAGCCAAGAAAGAAGCTGTTTCAATTGTTAAAGAATAGTGTTGATGTCTTTGCTTGAGAGCCAGCGGACATGACAGGTGTTCCAAAACACTTTGCTGAACATAAGCTCAAAGTTTATCCAGGGGCAAAGCCTATTCAACAAAAGAGGAGAATCTATGAGAAAGTTAGAAATGAGGTGGTTAAAGAAGAAGTCAGTAAACTTGTGGATGCAGGAATTCTTCGTGAAGTATTATATCAAACATGGGTCGCAAATCCTGTGTTGGTTAAAAAGCCTGATAACACATGGCGCATGTGCATCGATTTTAAAGACCTCAACAAAGCCTGTCCTAAAGACTGTTATCCGCTCCCAGAAATTGATTTCAAGGTGGATTCTTTGGCCGGCTATCGATGGAAGTGTTTCCTTGATGCTTATAAGGGCTACCATCAAATTGTTATGGCCAAGGAAGACGAGGATAAAACAGCTTTCATTACCAACGAGTGACTGTTTTGCTATAAAAGATACCATTTGGGCTCAAAATCGCTGGTGAAACTTATCAAAGACTCATGGATAAAACTTTTTAAATGCAAGTTGGAAGGAATCTTGAGGAATACGTGGATGATGTTGTAATAAAGAGTTGTCATGAGGAAGATATGCTAAAGGATATTGAAGAGACTTTTGGGAACTTGCGAAGTATCAACATGAAATTGAATCCCAAGAAATGTTCATTTGTAATGGAAGTGGGAAAATTTTTGGGAGTTTTGGTCAATAAGGATGGACTTCAAGCGCATCCGAGAAAGGTCAAAGCAGTTATGGAAATGCAACACCCTAAAACCGTTAAAGAAATTCAGACATTAAATGGAAGGTTGGTGGCCTTACATCGGTTTCTATCTAAAGTTGCTGAAAGAACAACACCGTTCATGAAGGTATTAAAAGAAAGTTTAAAAGGAAAATTTGAATGGACACCTGAAGCTAATCAAGCATTTGAAGAGCTAAAGGCAGATTTAGCTACACTTCCAACTCTGACAGCGCCAAAGGTTGGAGAATCATTAATAATGTACATGGCTGTTACCGATCATGCTGTAAGTGATGTGCTTTTGGATGAAAGAGAAGATAGGCAACTTCCGATTTATTATATCAGTAAAATGTTAAAAGGTTATGAAATGAGATATCCAATAATTGAAAGGGTCATTCTAGCGCTTGTGCAAGCCACTAGAAGGTTGAGGCGTTATTTTCAAGCTCATACCATAAGTGTATTCACTTCTTATCCAATACAAGGGATCCTAAGAAAGCCAAAAATGTCGGGAAGGTTGATCAAATGGGCAATTGAAATTGGACCATTTGATATTGAATTCAAGCCAAGAGTTTCAATGAAAGGGCAAGTTGTTGCAGATTTCTTAGCAGTAGTGCCATCTGTTCCAACTGTTAACATCATAACTGTTCCCGAAACCAAAGACCAAATGTCGATTCTTCACACAGATGGTTCTTCTAACTCTGATGGTTCAGGAGCAGGTCCGATTGAAATTTCCTTTTTCTTTCAAGGAATGTTTATCCTACTAAAAATTGGCATAAATTTAACATTTGCCAAATGTAGGCTTGATTCTAAGGAGTTCGGAAGGTGACGAGCTAACATATGCGATTCGTTTCAGTTTCCCAGCTTCAAATAATGACACAGAATATGAGGCATTGTTAGCAGGTCTGTATTTTTAAAACTTCATACGTTTTGAAGCTTTTTACTCTTCTCATTCTAAAAAAAATGAAGGAGGGAAGTATGAGTATAAATATGCTTATGCAACTGATCACTTGAGGTAAAGTATATGCATTGACACATGCATATGCATTTATAACACTTGCGTATGCGCAAGTACCAGGAGAAGCCCAATAAATAAAGCGTACGCACGAATGAAATCCACATACATTTGCTTTGCAAACGTTAATTCTAAAAAACTCAAACACTGAAGTGAATCTGTTTCAGGTTTAAGGTTAGCTAAAAAGATGGGAGCAACACATTTAACAGCTCAGGTGGATTCACTACTTGTTGCAAGTCAAATTGCTAGGACATATGAAGCAAAAGGCAAGTACATGATGTTATACTTAGAACAAGTTCAGGAATTATTTAAAATCTTCGACAAATGTGAAGTATTTCACATATCAAGAGCTCAAAATAGGAAGGCAGATGCGTTAAGCAAATTGGCATCAGTGGCATTTGAACATCTAGCAAAAGAGATCAGAGTGGAATTGCTGGAGTCTCCGACCATTAATTTAAAGTTAGCAGTGGAAGTGCAAGTTCAAGAGTAAAGCTGGATGAGTCCTATTGTTAGGTATCTAACCGCTGGTGAACTACCAAATGATAAGGAACAGGCACGGCAAATACGGGTGAATTCTCTTCAGTACCAGATGCAGGATAATGTTTTGTATAGACGAAGTTTTTTAGGACCTTTATTAAGGTGCTTAACTCCAGCTGAAGCTAACAAGGTTGTCAAGGAAGTACATGAAGGCATTTGTGGTATCCATGCGGGGGCAAAAATGGTAGTGGTGAAGATTATGAGTCTTGGTTATTACTGGCCAGGGATGTACCGCAGTACTTGGGAGGAGCTTCGGAAATGTCAAGCTTGTCAAGCACATGCTCCTGTAAGCATGAGGGCAAAGAATGAGCTAATTCCTGTCACATCAGCTTGGCCATTCCAAAAATGGGGAATGGACATAGTTAGTCCATTCCCACCTACAAGTGGTGGCGTAAAATTCCTTCAGGTAGCAATTGATTATTTCACAAAGTGGGTAGAAGCAAAACCTCTTGCTTGCATTTCTGGTAAACAAGTCAAGAAATTTGTGTGGGAACACATTGTTTGCCGTTTCGGGTTACCGCTCTACGTAATAACTGATAACGGACAACAATTTGCCGGAAATCCCTTTGCTGAATGGTGTGAAGAACTATATATAAATCAAATTTTCACTTCCGTGGCACATCCACAAGCTAATGGGCAAGTGGAGAGAGCCAATCGAAGCCTCGTTGAGGGTATAAAGATGAGACTTGAGAAATTTGGTGGAAGTTGGGTGGATGAGTTGCCACACGTTTTGTGGGCTCATCAAACAATGCCAAAGACAAGTAATGGTGAACCCCCCTTTTAGTTTAGTATATGGAACTGAAGCTGTTATCCCAGCTGAGATTGGAATACCTAGTCATCAGATGCAAGTGAAAGTGTCTAACAATGAGGAAAAAAGAAGGACTAATCTTGATTTACTTGAGGAACGAAGGGAGATTACCGCCATACGAGAAAGTCGATATAAAAAAGAAATGGCCAAGTACTACAACGCAAAGGTAAAAGTTCAACAATATAAGGAAGGCGAATATGTTCTAAGAAGTAACGAAGTAAGCAGGGCTCTTCCCCTTGGAAAAATGTCTCCCAAGTGGGAAGGTCCTTATATAATCAAAAAGGCAATTAGAAATGGTTCATATATACTCCAGCAACTTGATGGAACTGAATTGGTTCGAGCTTGGAATGGAGCGCATCTCCGCAAGTGTTACATGTGATGTCGTTAATGAAGACTATGAAGAAAGAAAATTTACTTTGAGTTTTTATCTTTATGCTTATCTTTCTACAATAAGTTTGATGAAGAATAAAGTGATTGTTTCTTTTGACTATCAAGTTTAATGCAAATGTTGGTTCCCTTTGCCTACAAAGATCATTACATATGTTCGTTTGAATGATTATATACACACACATATATATATATATATATGCACATGCTATAACAAATATCGAGTCTTCTTTTTAAGAAGAGTATTTTGTGTTGAACAATCGAAAGCCTCCTTTCTCAAAGGAGCATACATGTGCTAGAATTCATTTTCTCTAATATGGTTTATGAGTCACTTACGAGTTCATCAAAAAAGGGGGCACATGCTGATTCTTTGATGCAGCATCGTTGTTATTTCCTTATTTATAAGGAATAACCTAAGATAAATAGGTAAATTTATCTTATCCCTAACTGTCTCACTAATGAGAAAAGAGTGCATGTTAGGATGAGGTGATTAGGCCGGACACCTTGTTAACACAACAGTTGTTAAGAGAAGCCCAAAAGAGAGATGGCCAACTTAATTGGAAGAAGCATGTTTTAAATAAGTCCAATTAAGCTCTCCAAGGGTCGCAAGTATTGCTAAGTAACTTATGCTATGTTGGCAAACTTGTGGGTTAATCATTCAAGCAATCGTTCAATCAAACCTTACCGAAGACTGTAAGGACTTTTTTATTCCACAAAGAATTGATTTGCATTAAAATAAAATAATCTCAACTTTTAAAAGTAGTATTGGCATAATGCTGTTAAAACCCTTTAAAGATAGACGCATCTGATAGGGGGGGAAACACATGTGTCAGCTTTCTTTAAAGTTTTGATCATTTTATTAACGTCTTATCAAAAAAGTACTTGTGAAGGAGAACTTGAGAAGTTTCTCAGGAATTATAAAAAGATTTACGGATTTCAAAATAGAAATCATGATAAGAATCACATCATAAAGAATTCTCATACGGCAGGGATAGTGTATATCAATTTTACAATTGCAAGTGCAAAAACAATACACTTCAACTGCAAATGATTTACCCTAAACATGTCAGTATGATTTATTTTACATGAACCATAGAGATATTATAATGAGGCATGGGAAAGGAAAAGGAAATTAAACAAAGCATCCATAGTACTAATAAAAGTATCTAAACATCTGAAATCGCAATATATGCAGTTCCGGCCAGAATCCAAAAGATAGTGTTCAAACGTCATCACATGCAAACGATAAAAATAAATTGTTTAAATGCCAGGGCATAAGTGGACTTTGAGGAGGAAATTGTTCATTACAAGTACTGAGCGGCTTCAAGGAGAACTACTTACCAACCTGATTAGGAGCATTTGTCTAGGATACAAAAGGAGCCTTTGTCTGTGGACCTGGAGCTACACTCTTCGGGAATGGAGTTGGCTTTAGCATTTCTTTCATCTGCTCCGTATCAGACAAGCTCAACTTTGAGACCTGTTCAATGATATCAAAGGTCATGCTCTTTAATGAGGTTAGATGAGCTATAAGCTTTTCTCCAGCTTTCGGGTCAAATTCATTGAAGGTAAGGAAATTGGCCTCTCCCTTCACTGCATGTGCTAATCCACATTTTATACCCTCATTAAAGCCAACAGCATTAGCAGTCGAATTCACTTTCAAAGCCACAGGAATTATCTCCGAGTGAACTTTCTTAGCAACCATATCAAGACACTCTGCAATCAACCACTTGCTCTTTTCATTCAGCGCAGTGTTTTCAGCTTGCATTTGCTCTCGTTCTTCAGTCATAGCCTTCATTGTTTCTTCAAGCTTCTTCAGTTCCGATTTTGCAACTTCAGATTCTGAAAAAGTTGAATGTGCGAATTTAAATGAAGGAAATGCAAATGGAGGAATAAAATAAAGAATCTAACTTGTACCCCTTTTTGTAGCTTTAATTTCGGCTTTATGGTGAGAGGCCACCTTCAACAATGTAGCTATTTGATCTTCAAGTTTCTTCTTTTGCTCCAGATGCTCAGTTTTTATTGCCAATTCATTTTCTTGAGCCTGTTTGAGATCTCTCTTGGCTTCTTGCTCGAACACCACCAGCTTCCGGTTTTTTGTTGTCAAGAGCTCAATTTTGTTATTCAAGTCATTGATTCTCGTCTGATCGCTAACAGAACCGGAACTTGCCTTGAGAGCTAATAGCTTCTTGTTCAGCTCCTCAATTCTTGCTTCAGCAATAATCCATCTTCCATACACATCTGCAACCAAACTTTGTTGTTTCGCTTGGGCTAACATTAGTTCGTCAGAAAGGTCCTCATTAGAGATTTGTTGCATACTGGAGATGTCAATCGGTGTGCTTCCTAGGAGTGTGAGTGATGAACCACAAAATCACACCGTATGTAAGTATGAGATTATAATTCAACTAGGAATGAGCTAATTCACGAAGAATAATGGATGAATCGATCATTTTATTGATATTGCAATGTAGGAGTACAATTGAAGAAAACACACAGTTAATGTGAATTTTCCGGAGCCAGAAGTTACATTATGAATGAACAAAGGAACTATTTATAGAGTTGCTAGAATCGCATCTTCACAGGTTGATTGGATGCACTTGCGTTTTGTCCATTCCCAACTGCATCACTTCCGACTTGTTCCTTGTACGATACTTGTTCTTGAGGTCTTTATCATCGGAAATATAGCTGTTAGGCCATTCGCATATCCGATCTTGACCTATCCTCATCAAGTCCCCCTAGTCCATTGATTATTCAGGCAATAATTATTGCACTAGAAGTTAAAAGTATGTTGCACTTCCGATAAGTTTGGAAGATTTTATCAATCACCTTCATTAGGTCCACATGCGTTTTTGATTTGTTACCTCATTGAAAACCTTGTTCGGAAAAACCCTGTGGGAAAAAACCGAAACTAAGGAAAAAAGAGTGTAACACACATCTCTCTTTTGTGCAGATCATAGATTTCAAAGATCGAAAATTTTCCCAATTTTATCAACCATCACCAACTTCACAGATCCGGTCATCAAGTCCCCCTAGTCCTTATGTTGTTTTGTAAAAACGACTAAGGACTAAGTCACAAAGATCATAGTAGAAAATGCCTGTGAAACAGGATCCAATAGATCATAAGACTCTATTTGTCTTTAAAATAGGTCGCTTCTGCAAATGTAGTTGTTATATTCTTATAAGAATATTTAAAGTATCCATTGTGATTTTTTTGTCGTTTTTTTAATAAATCGCATATGCAAGTGTAAGAAGTAATTGCCTTGTCAGGCGTGTCTTGTATGCGGAATTGTACTCGAGTACTTTGTATATCAATCAGTACACGTGTCGCTTAAAAACCAATTGACGGGATAATTTTTGGTTTTTAAATTTTGAATTTAAATAATTCGAACGGTTATTTTGGTCCCAAAATCTTCGCCCTTATAAATACATAATCTTCCCCAATTTTTACATTCTTCACTCTCAAAACACCGTCGCTCTCCTTTTCTTTCTTCAAGCCCTAGTTCTTTGTCAAGATCTTACTCACAGGTCAGTCAATCTTACTTTCGTTTTTTATTACGTTTTTCATGGCATCTCCTTCGGTTAGGCTTGATGATGAGTCAAACAAGCACAATATGCACATCTCATTTTCATCTTTGTCGCCTTGCGATTTAGATGAAGTTATCGAGCGATACAACATTCCGCTTTCTTTGAATCCGACTCTTCCTTCTCCAAACACTCCAATTTACCCTTTCCAGGAGGGTAAAATTGGGGTTTATGTTGATATGTTTAGGCTCGGGAACTATCGCCTTCCTTTTACCAAGTTCCTCATGAGAGCCTTAATGTTTTTTAGGGTCCATATTTCACAGATGCAAATTCAGGGTCTTTCTTGTTTAAGCCATTTTGAGGCTACCTGTAGGACTGTAAATATATCCCCAAGTGTTACCCTTTTTTGGGCTTTTTATAGGATTACGATGGCAGGTGATTGGTACACCTTCGAGCGTAGGAGATCTGTTAAGAGAATTAGTACCCTTCTTCCCCAGAACCCCCCGAGCTTGGAAATCAAAATTCTTTTATGTTGATGATAGATGTGTTCCCATTCAAATGGAAAGGAGGGATGTAGAAGAAGTGGTTCATGACCCAATCCCACACAACGAGGATTATAACCAAGAATCTTTTGAAAATTAGTATCCTATGCAAGTCCAATTCGAGAACTTCCAGAAGCCATTCTACTTTTTTGTAGGATGAGTAGGGCCTGGTTCACTCCTGAACTTTGGCCGATTTTGAGGAAACATGGGAAGGGTAAGGAATTGCCCTTTCATCATTTGTGATCATAATTTGAAGTATGTTTTTTGTTTTTAATAAATTCCCCCTCTATTTTTGCAAAAATGGATCTTTTTGAGGCAATGCAGTTAAAAAGTTTCGACGATGTAGATCTTGGTGCTGAAATGATGGAGGATGGATCCATGCCGTCTCTTCAGCAAACTACTAGTTCCTTTTTGGATTATCGCCCTGAAGGAGCACCTGTTGAACAGGTGGGATCGCAAGTGGATGTTCAACTTGAAGTGGTTGCTTCTAACAAAGTGTAAGAGACTGAATCTGGAAATGGTGGCGCTCTGACGATGCAAAGATCATGAAAAATGACGCTGGTGGTAGTGGTGAAAGTACCTTCAAGGGTAAAGGCAAGGAAATTGCTGACGGTCATGTTAACTTAGTTCCAAAGGCACCACTGCCACCCAAGGGAGGAAGCAGAGTCAAAAGATCTTCCAAGACGGTTGTTACCAAGGAATCAAGTGGGTCCATAATACCTAAGAGGAAGTCTCCCCATTGGAACCTGCAGTCTTCTCCTAATCGTTCCAAGGTAAACACTTCCGAACCCACTGAGATCGTTGAAGTTGATGCACAACTGGGAAAGGGTGTGCAGAAAGAAACAGATGTTGTGGTAACTCCTCCTCCTACTGATGATTTTGATATTGATGATTATTTATTGAATTCACCTGATATGTCATAAGAGTCAGTTTTTTCTGACGTAAGTATTTTGCAGAAAGGTACTACCCCTTTGACCACTTTGGCCAATTTAGCTCATGCATCCTCTTTTTCGCAGAAGGATGCACCTAGTTTTGCAGTTCCCACTTCTGAGTGGTTGAAAAAAGAGATCAATTTGGATTCTGCCAACGCAAATGCAGCTTTTGTTCCTCAATGGTATATTTAATATGGTGACACTTGCACTGAGGGTCCAACTGCAAAAAAGATCACCCTTCTTGGAAGCACTCCAACTGATATTTTCAACCTTCAATAGATCCCCAATTAGGCCTTCTCAAGTGAATACATGCTTATACAAGCAAAGCAACAGAGCTTGGCAGCAGATGTATACGGTCGGTGGATCATTGCAGAAGCAAGGGTTGAGGAGTTAACCAAGAAACTGCTGGCACACAAGGCCTGTTTTGGTCCCATTAGTGATCAGGTGAAGATCAGTGATTTACATGCACATATCGAGCTTCTTACCACCAGGAATCGAAAATTGGTTTTTGGAACAGAAGAAAATTCTTGATGATCAAACTACCAGAATGCTAGAGATCATTTCCCAACATGATGCAAAGATTGAATCTGCCAACAAGGGTATGACTTGTATCTTTCTTATTTTCCGATCTCTTACTTGCATTTGCACATTTTTTACTATTATTAACACTTGTGCTTTCAATCCTTTAGAAAATGCTTCCCTCACTGAAACTGTCAAAGCATTAACTGAAGAAAGGGAGCAAATGCAGAAAGAATTAGCATCCGTGAATGAGAAGAGCAAATGGCTGATTGAAGAAGGCTTCGGCATGGTGGCCAAACGCGTGCATTCTTAGATGATCCCCATGACCCTTAGAGTTAACTCAGCTGCTGATGAAGTAAACGATGATTCGGATGTGTTATACACATCCGATCATTTACTTCCAAGTCCTTCGGATGTGATGCTTGGCGGAAGTGTCTTTACAGGATACATATAGATGCGGTCGCGCAGATGCGAGGCTGGAAGATCAAGGTCGAAGCCTATAAATACCCAAAGAATTGTATAGTTTAGGGATCCGATTTCATTTGTAATAATTATATTACACATGTGACTGTACTTTCTCTCTCTAGAAAATCAATAAAATACTTCTTTCTTGTCACAATCTTCTTTCTTCTCCATTACTATAACATCTCTGATTTGGCGGCAATTATCCTCGGGGATAGTTTGCTTTTTCAGTGGCACCATCCGGTAGATGACACGAATTTTGCTTGTTTTTGGAGATTTGAGAGGATTTTGGGGATGGAAGGAGATAAGATGTTATAATGAACAATTTTGATCAGATATGACTTGATTCAACTTCTGCTATGGATTTCTGAACAAATAATTTTCAGATCTATAGATCTGTGAACATTTAAGAGTATACATATCACATTTAGGTATGAATTCTCAATTACAACTTTTAGAAATGTTATTAAAGTTTTTATATTATTTTATTTATTTATTTATTTATTTTTTGATAAAAAAGTGTAGGAGTTCAAATCGTTTCTTTTGAGAAATTTGTTGAGAACCATTTGAATGCATACGTTTTTGTGTTGGTAGCAAAAATATTTGAATTTAGAAACTTCTGGTGTACGTTTCAAGTTATGAATTTTGGTTCCATTTCAATTAATTTTCATTTTAAGTAAAAAGAAAACTCATATGACGAGGATTTTTCCAAGGTATTACATGCGATTTCTATCTGGTTAACCTTATTTCAAAATTCAAATTTTTCCTTTGATTTATTTGGAGTCAAGATCTATTAGTTGTCGAATACATATAAGTCACGTTTGAAGTACGTTCTGGCCCAATTTGGGGTTGATGAAGTAAACGATGCTCCGGATGTGTGATACACATCCGATCGCTTATTTCCAAGTCCTTCGCATGTGATGTTTGCCAGAAGTGTTTGTGCGGGAAACAGATACATGCGACTTCTGCAGATGCAAGGCTGGAAGATGGTTCTTGGAGCCTATAAATAGTTGAAAGTTAGAATAGTTTGTGGACACTTGTACTTTCTGTATTACACATGCGATTGTACTTTCTCTCTCTATGAATCAATGAAATCTTTCTTTCTTCTCTAATCACTTAATACTTTTCTATTATTCTCGAACCTAAAATGGCGGCAAATTATCTCTGGTGATTACTTGCTTTTTCAGTGGCGCCATCCGATAATTGACACTACTTAAGAATGATGGAATCGTCTAGTGATTTGGAGAAATCATTGATCAATTCTTCGTTGGGAGGTAAGAACGTCGAAGGAAATTCGTTTAGAAATGAAATGTTGACAGATTTGTCTTTCACTCCAAAAACGAAGCAGTCGGCAACGTTGCAAGCTGAGAAGAATGTTATAGTACCAAATTCGAGGTTATTTTCTGAACCTGAATCATCTGGTAAGAAAACGCAGGAGGATGATGGTCCAGGTACTGGTTCGTCAAAACGTATTATTCTGGTCAACAAAAATGGTGGAAATAGAGATTCACATGCGACAAAATACGATGATTTAGATGAATTAGATGTTGAGTTCTTGTTACGAAACAAGGAATTATTGTTACAGTTGAAGAAGAGACAATTACGAGAGGATTTGCAGAAGATAGAAGAGGATGCAGTACGAAAATATGGAGAACGCAAAAGTGCAGAGTTAGTGAAAGAATGGGATGATCAAATACAGCAAAAGGAGTATATGCATGAGGAAGATGATCTTGTACGAACACTGGGTAAACACAATGTTAACAAGTTTGCTACGGTGAAAGGTACATATTTTTGATAAATTAACCTCTCAACATGATGATATGAACGATTAAATACGATTATAATCTAACCAATTTTCATCATAAAGTCATTTATTATAAATAAATATTTTGTCAAAGTAATATACATATTTAACTTTATACATCTTATATTACAAGTTTTTATATCTGTGAAAAAATATATGATAAACAGATGTAGTGATACCATACATTCCTCAATCAATGAGGTCACATTCGAAGTTTTCATTATGGATCTCTGAAGCGGTTTTTCCAAAAAAGTTAAAATTACCTTCGGTTGTGAGGAAATATGGAGGTTTGACTGATCCGGATGACCATATTTTTGAGTTCTATTCTGCGGCTCGTTTAGAGCAATGGTCTGAGGAGATATGGTGTCACATGTTTGTTCAAACTTTCACTGGGATAGCTAGAGTTTGGTTTGATTCCTTACCAGCAGGAGAGGTGGATAGTTTTGAAGACTTAAAAAATAAGTTTTTACGTCAGTTTAATCAACAAAAAAGATGTATGAAAGATCCGACGGAAGTGCACAATATTCGGCGGAAGGATAATGAGTCAATAGAAGATTTCATTACAAGGTTTAACAAAGAGAGTATGGGAGTCGAAGGTGCTGGCGATCAATTACGGATATCTGGCTTTTGTCATGGGGTAAAGTGTGCTCAACTTGTGGAAAAGTTACATGAGGACTTGCCAAGGTCAATGGATGTATTAATGGATAAAGCAAGAGCATTTGTCAGGGGTAAAAACGCATGTGCTTACTTAAGCAATGTTAGTGGTGGATCTGGGCAAATGCGACAGAATTCTATGGTTACGGGGCGTACAAATGGAGGACCAGTAAGGGCAATGGGTCATTTTTCACAAAATAAATGGGCGAAAGGTTTCCATTCAAGAGGAAAAAATTTTGGTGGATCCTCAGGACATGCGCATGGGGATTATAAAGGAGCAAAGTTGATAGAGCTGGTTAAAACTCCCACGCAGATTTTGGCAACAGAAAAAGTAGATTTACCCGCACCACCAAAGATGCGAAATGCACCCACAATAAATTTGGATAAGTATTGCGAGTATCATAAGGACAGAGGTCACACTACAGATACATGTTGGACGTTAAAAAAGGAAATTGATAAAGCGGTGAGTAGGAAAGTTAGGGCATTTGGTGAAGGTAATCAGGAACAATTTGCCAGGACGAGATGCACCTGTGATCAATATGGTGCAATTACAGGGGTCGGATCAGTATAGGAATGTCAGAGGAAGGAGTAATAAGCAAATAGATTGGAAGCACCAGGAAATAACTTTTCCTCCTATATTAGAACAGATGGCAACAGAGGAGCCAGTAATTGTGTCCGCAAGAATTGGGGGTTTCATGGTTAAGAGAATTCATGTGGATTATGGAAGTGCAACAGAAATTATGTATGAACAGTGTTTTCGACAGATGGGACCTACCACATGTGCGCAGTTGCGGTCAACAACGATACCTTTAGTAGGATTTGCAGGTGAGGTAGTTAAACCAATTCGAGAAATAACTTTGCCTATGGTTTTTGGGAATGGTTTACAGATGTGACAACTGGAAGTTACGTTTTTGGTAGTTTCGGCTTCATCAGTACATAATGTTATTTTGGGAAGACCAGTGTTGAGAAGATTAGGTGCCGTGATATCTGTGATACATGGAATGATTCGGTTTCCAACACCAGGGGGAGTTGCTACTTTGTCAGCAGATCCGGGGATACAGGTATACAACGTGAATATTCACTCAGGTTTAGATAAGGTGGATAAGGATGAGATAGGAAAAGAAAAGTGGGTGATCAACTCAAAGTTCCCAGATCAAAAGTTGCAAATAGGAACCAGTTTATCAGAAAAATCTCGAGAAAGATTGTATGCTTTATTAAAAAAGAATGTGGACGTATTTGCTTGGGAACCGTCGGATATGACGGGGGTTCCTAGAACATTATCTGAGCATAAGTTGGCTTTATATCCAGGAAGTAAACCTGTACAGCAGAGACAAAGAGGAATGGATACCGAAAGAGCAAATGCTGTTAATGAGGAAGTGGCGAAATCAGTGGAAGCTGGAATTCTTAGAGAAATACAGTATACAGATTGGGTGTCAAATCCGGTGTTGGTAAAGAAGCCGGATGGATCTTGGAGGATGTGTATCGATTTTAAGGATGTAAATAATGCGTGTCCTAAGGACTGTTATCCGCTTCCCGAAATTGATTTGAAAGTTGATTCGGTGGTTGGCTTCCGGTGGAAGTGTTTTTTAGATGCGTATAAGGGATATCATCAGATCCAAATGGCGAAAGAGGATGAAGATAAGACTGCTTTTATTACAAGAAAAGGGATGTTTTGTTATACCAAAATGCCTTTTGGTCTTAAAAATGCAGGTGCAACTTATCAACACCTTATGGATTGGGCTTTTCAAAAACAAGTGGGTAAAAATTTGGAAGCCTATGTGGATGATATAGTTATTAAAAGCAGAAGTGAAGATGACATGTTCATGGATATAGAAGAAACATT
>JBCNJP010007666.1:0-12000 GCA_039602395.1 Deinandra increscens subsp. villosa
AGACTTAACTTCGGAATGGCCATCTACACCACGCAGTGCTTCAGCTGCGAAGTTTTCTGCTTTCAAAGCTTCTTGTTGGCAGTCACGGATCCGATCCGGTAATCCTGAATGTATTGTAAGTTGAAGCGCTCGTACCCGACGAGGCTTTTCATACTCTTTCCGACTTAAAGCATCAGCCACAACATTGGCTTTTCCAGGATGATACTTAATGGCCAAATCATAATCATTCAGTAATTCAACCCACCTTCGTTGTCGCATGTTGAGGTCTTTCTGATCGAAGATGTGCTGTAGACTTTTATGATCGGTGAATATCGTGCACTTTGTTCCATATAGGTAGTGTCTCCAAATCTTAAGTGCATGAACAACGGCTCCCATTTCCAAATCATGCGTTGTATAGTTCTTTTCAGTATCCTTTAGTTGCCTGGACCCATAGGCAATCACTTTATCTCGTTGCATCAACACGCAACCGAGTCCTTGGATCGATGCATCGCAGTAAACCACAAAATCGTCAACTCCATCGGGTAACGCAAGAATTGGAGCCGAACATAACATATCTTTGAGCGTTTGGAACGCGCGCTCTTCCTTCTCACCCCATCTGTATTGCACTCCTTTGTGCGTTAAGGCCGTTAAGGGTTGAGCCAGTTGAGAGAAACCCTTAATAAACCTTCGATAATATCCGGCAAGTCCTAAAAATTGTCGGATTTCTGTTGGCGCTCTTGGGGTAGACCAGTTCTTAATTGCTTCCACTTTGGCTGGATCTACATGGATTCCTTCCTCATTTACAATATGTCCAAGAAACTGGACTTCGCGGATCCAGAAGTCGCACTTCGAAAACTTAGCATAAAGCTGTTCCTTGCGGAGCAATTCCAGTATAAGTCGCAGATGCTCCTCGTGTTCTTCCTTTGTCTTAGAGTAGATCAAAATATCATCGATGAAGACTATTACAAACTTATCGAGGTACGGCTTGCACACTCGATTCATCAGATCCATAAATACGGCAGGTGCATTGGTTAGCCCAAACGGCATAACCAGGAACTCGTAGTGACCATATCGAGTTCTAAAAGCAGTCTTAGGAACATCCTCTTCACGAACACGAAGTTGGTGATAACCAGATCGTAGATCAATCTTTGAAAAGTAGCTTGAACCTTGCAGTTGATCGAAGAGAACGTCGATTCTAGGAAGTGGATACCGATTCTTGATCGTAACTTTGTTAAGCTCTCGGTAGTCGATACACATGCGGAACGTTCCATCCTTCTTCTTAACAAACAGTACCGGAGCTCCCCATGGAGACGAACTTGGACGAATAAACCCCTTGTCGAGTAGCTCTTGCAGTTGTGAGGAGAGTTCGTTGAGTTCACTTACAGCCAATCGGTAAGGTGCGCGTGCGATCGGAGCGGCACCTGGAGCTAAATCAATCCCAAACTCAACTTGTCGAAATGGAGGCAAACCAGGCAGATCTTCAGGAAACACGTCTTGAAAGTCGCGAACTATCGGGTAATCATCAATTTTGCGCTCGGGATGTGTCGTGTTAGTGACGTTCGCAAGAATCGCGAAGTGACCCTTACGGAGGCATTTCTGAGCTTTGAGAAACGAGATAATACCAGTTACCACTCCACCTTTTTCACCTTGAACCGTTATTTCTTTACCGTCTTCGAGTGGGATACGAACCACTTTTTCTTTACATAAGATTTCAGCCCGATTCTCAGATAACCAATCCATTCCTACTATAACGTCAAAACTACCAATCGGGAAAGGCATAAGGTCAATTCCTAATGTATGGCCAGCTAGTTCCAACTTACAGTCCTTAACTATTTGGGTCGTATCATGAAGTTTACCATTAGCTAGCTCTACCACATATTTAGCGTCTAAGGCGATAGGTTTAGCGTTAATCAGTTTAGCAAATTTTGTGGAAATAAAAGTTCTCTCAGCACCAGAATCAAATAAAACAGTAGCAAAGAAACCATTCAATATAAATTTACCGTTAATCACGTTGGCATCGTTGCGTGCTTCCCCTTGGCCCATGACAAAAGCACGACCTCTACCATTCCCACCATTGTTTTCCTGGTTACCGTTGTTACCATTACCCTGCCTGCGCAATCGCGGGCAATCTTTCTTCATGTGGCCCTGCGCACCACATTCGAAACAGCCGCGGGCTCCATCGTTGTTGTTCTGGTTGTTTCCTTGCCCATTACGGTTGTTTCCATTTCCCCTATTGTTATTTCCCCCTTGATTCTGACCATGGTTGTTCAGCCTCTGCAAATTGGTCCAACAGTTGTTGGCCTCGTGACCCAACTTTCCACATCTCCCACATTCTAAGCCTTTGTTACACGTACCCCTGTGGTGCTTCTCACACTTGTTGCAAAACGGAGCCTTGCCTTTGTAGTTCCCATTACCGCCTTGACGGTTGTTGCTCCCATTGTTGCTGCCATAACTGAAAGTGGACCTCGTGTTGTCAGGCCGCTTGTTTTGGTACTGGGAGTTTGAGGATCTTCCGGATTGATTTACAGACATTGTTGGAGCTTCTTCTTCAACCTTTCTTTTGCCACTCAAGGCAGTCTTCTCAGAGATTCTGGCAGGGAGTGTACCTCTTTCAACCTCTTGATCAGTCAATTTGTGAGCCAGACGGATGGCTTGTTGCACAGTTACCGGGTTGCTGGCTGTCACCAAGCCCTTGATTTGGGGTACGAGACCCTCCAGATAACGTTCGATGCGCTTGAACTCAGCATCTACCATAGACGGACACAGTGCTGTGTACTCGTGGTATCGTGCAGTGTACTCTTCAATCTCAGACCCAGACATTTTGGAGTTCAGAAATTCTCCTTCAAGTTTCTTGACTTGATCCCGGGGGCAATATTCCTCCATTATCAGTTCCTTGAATGCACCCCATTCCATGTTATCAGCTGCATCAATTCCAATCATTTGAATCTCAGCATTCCACCAGGACAGAGCTGCACCTTCGAATGTGCCAGTGGCAAACTTCACCTTGTCCCCAGCCGGGCAGTTGCACATGGAGAAGACCTTTTCAGACTTCTCAATCCACCTGAGGAGTCCTACCGCTCCTGATTCGCCAGAGAACGTCATTGGTTTGCAGTCCATGAAAGTTTTGAAGGTACAGTGATGGACGTTTCCTGATGCAATTAATAGTTCGGGTTTCAAATTTTAAACAGGTCAAAATATAATCGTTTGCGCCTTAACCGGCATAATAGTTACCCTGTGCGGCATATGCAGCTTGGACGGCTGCCACTGCGGCTTGCACATGCTCATTAATCATTGCTTGCAGCTGTGCAGGCGTCATGTTTATGCCGTTCCTTCCGTGTCCTCTTCCAGCCATCTTGCTGAACGGTTAAAGTAGCTAGTGTTCAGTCACAATTATACATTATACATATTCCATATTATGCATAACAACATTTTCCCGTTATCCCACTATTAGTCCAGAAAATTTTGTGCAAAATCGAGGCGTCGTCGAGGAATGTCGTGAGTGCTATCGTCGAAGATCGGCTTTCCCATAAAAGTCACCGTCGGCGTAGTCGTTGTAGTAGAAATCAGGACGTAGCGTGTAGCATCGTTTCGTTGTCGCTTTCCCCAGAGTAGTGTGCGTATTCGAGTTCGCGTTTCGTATTCGTGTGTGAAAATTTCCTAAGGTTTTTCCGTTAGACGTCCTAGACACGGTCTATATATATATATATATCTATACGTATATATACACATATGAAGTATTTACTTATACAGCAGAGCGAGTATCCCAGGTTGGCACGTAAAAATTTTGTTTGGGAATTTGTTTGTTCGTTTGTAACTAAGGTTTCAAGTTGCAGTTTCCAAATCGTTTTCAAAAAATGATTCCAGTTCTCTGCAACTTATATTTATATCTATGCCATGACTTAAACCCTTTTTATAATTATTTGACAAAATAGTTATATATATTTTCAAGTAAAAATATGTGACAAGATTTATAAAATAGTATAAGTAGGCTTTAAAAATAAATACAAGTCTTTGTATTCATACATATACGTTTATAAAAGATTTTGTAAATTTTACTTTGACAAAAGTTATAATCATGGGATGACTTAAGATGACCAACTTTAAATAAATTAAAAGTGTAAGTGTTGTAAATTGTCACACCCCCAAATAACCACTAACGGAGTTTACACCGTTAAGGGGCGCGACTAGACCAGGACCACAACCATTTGTTACAAATACTAAATGAATCAGAGTAAAGTCCAAGGTTCATAAACAAAACAGTTATTCATACGCAGCGGAATTTAAAACATCAGTATCTTAGCACTAGCCACGTGCTTTACAAATCATTGTTCAACTTCAAATTCCCAAATTTAGTTTTATGAAAATGAAAGTCTTCGCGTGCCATGCCAACCTTCAGCGGATACTCTTCAACGATCTGCAAAAGTGAAAACCACACAAGTGTCAACCTAACGGTTGGTGAGTTCACGGTGGGCATGACATGCATTGGCCCAGTCTCAATAATCGTATGTATCAACATATATAAGTAGTATGGTTTTGCAAAAACATTGCCAAGGGTTTGTTTACTGAATATGCACTAGTTATGTAAAAGTTAAAGCAGTCAACCGATATCGCGGGTAGCTAATCCGGTTTCCATGCACTAAGGAAGTCGTACTAGGGCTGAAAGCTGACGTAACAGTGTACGGCATTTGCCGTTGGTTTGTGCCTCCAGTTGTGTCCCATTTGGGAATGCCCACAACTAAGAACAGGCTGATATTGCACTCCGTTCGGCCCCCGGCCGGTTGGCTACACATTTGTGTACCGCGGAGCAGGGTTTGTCAAACCCTCAGTAGATCTACCCAACATCCCCTCGCTTTCCAGATCATCAGTACTAAGTTGAGGTCTTTAAGTTTTAAAGCATCCTTAGAAATCATGTGATATCATTTGGTTTCGACTTTAACCTACACTAGTCATATTAAAATGTTTATTCTGGATTTCATCTGAAATCCCAAAAGAGTTTAAGAGTTGTGATAGTTGGTTCCGGATTCATTTGAAACCCCAAAGATGGACAGTTGCAAGTGTTCCCCATAAAACACTCCAACTTCCATAACAGGTACCCCATTAGGCAATACCTCAAATTGTCAGCGTTGTTTTCCGTTTAGTATGTTCGTTGTGACCCAAACGGGCTCACAAGTAAAGGGTTTGTGAAACTCACCTTAGGTTGCTCGGCTACACTTGTTAATCCGATTTGTGTTTGCTAACGAAGACCTAGTAATCACATTAAGGTCTTAGGTGTTAGGTTGTGTCTATCTTTAACTTAACGTCACTATGGCCCATAACATAGCACATTTGAACTACGACTCGACATAACGACACACGGCACCAATGGTTGATCATAAACAAGGGTTTATATAAATCAGATATCAAACATGTTTCATCATGGCATAATCATGTAAGTCATGGCATAACACTTAAGCAAATTTCACAAGTTCGGTTTTTAGGTCAGGTCTTAGTTTCGCTAGCATAGTTTCGCTAGGCAGTTTCGCTAGGTGCACGGGCAGCACTTTCGCTAGGCAATGCCCGGTAACACAGTTTCGCTAGGCTAGTTTCGCCCGAAACTGCTGACGCAGTTTCGCTAGCCTAGTTTCGCAGGGAAACTGGTTTGAACTTTCGTTCAGGTATTTCGCTCGATAGTTTCGCTCGAGCTGGTCTGGTCAGGTTCCCGGCGACACTATAGTTTCGCTGGTCAGTGTCGCTGGAAGGATACACAATTTCGCTACTTAGTTTCGCCCAGAGAACAACAGTTTCGCTGGTCGTGAAAAACATACGGATTTGCCTAAAAATCAACCTAACAGCTTCTGATCATACATGCAATTCATTATTTAGCATCCATGGGCATTTACTAACATAAATCAAGCAACTTTAACACGTTTAACATGCATTTTGTCATCAAATCACCTAGAACACATATAAAACCCTAAAATGACTAAAATGGCATAAATCTCTATCATGGTTGGATTTCATACGCAAAGTTGGAGACTTTATCACAGATCTAGCATTCCTAAGTATTATCTCAGAAGTATACAAGTTTTCATGAAGGTTTGATCATGCTTTTTAAAGAAAACACATAAAGGTGCATGTAAATGGTTTTCGAGACTCACGGTTTGATCAAGGATCGAATGAGTGAGATGAGATGATGATTCTCCTGATGATCTCCTTAGATGGCCAGAAATCTCGAGAGAGCAGCAGGTGAAGAAGTGGTGTGTGTTTAGTGTGAAATGAGGCAAATGAGGCTACTAGGGTTCATTAAGTTTATTTATATCAGAGGCTAGTTTCGCTGGCAGTTTCGCTGGCAGGCGAAACTGGCTCTGTTCTCGGGTACATTGAACAGTCTAGCTTGCTACCGGGCGAATCTGTAGTTTCGCTCGGTAGTTTCGCTGACTACCAAATTTAGGCAATTTTCACATAATCAAGTATTTACGATTAATCATGCTATTCACAATAATAAATCATGTATTTGAATCACATTGCACATAAAGACAATCAATGATGAGAATTCAACACATATGGACAGGTTCGGTGATCAACCAAAGGTCGTGGACGTATTCGGCCTAGTTATGCATTAGCTACCTATAACGTAACTAACGGGTTTGTCTAACGGAAGTTAACCTTGAAATTCTCGGGTGTCACATAAATAATTATATGTTCAAATATAATTATTTGACGTTTACAACGCCGAAAACGTTTACGTTACCAGTTTAAATCTTTGCAAAACGAGATCGTTTTCATTTAGAAATTACCAATGATTATTTTCCAAGTCAAAACGTTTGGTGTCGTAATCTTTTAAATATTTTATAACTAAAATTTTTATTTAAATAAATAGATTTTTATCGTATTTGGACTTTATATATTTTTAAGAAATGTCAAGAATGTTCCTTTAAGTTAGTTACAAGACTTAAAATATATCTTTTGGTCGGTTTTGAAATAAGTCACTAAAATTGAGTTTTCTCGTTGCGTATTAGTCCGTTTTGATCCCGGTTTTTTCCCTACGCAGCGTTTCTCTATTTCGGTCACTTTGGTTTATTTAAAACATCAAAAAATATGAGACAAAAATGTGTCGGGATCGGATCTGATCCGTAACAGTTTTTAGGAAGTTTTTATAAATAAAAGTTATATTTTATCTTATAAAAACCATAAACTTGAAACTAGTCTTTTAGGGGTTGATCAAGGTTTATGAAAATGCCTTTTTATAGTTAAAAATCTATATAATAAAGTCCAAATGATTAGTTATAAATGAGATGATAGTAAATGCATTTTTACTTGATTTAGCAAAAGTATAAAATCTATTTTAAGGTTTTGGTGAATTAAATTCACCAACACATTAAAGTCTTGAGTTTTGGTGACTAGTTTTTATAAAATAAATATATCTTATAATATGTTGACTTGAGATTGTTTAATAAAATCCAAGTGTTTTTAAAGTCCAAAAATCTAATTATTCCATGTCTTTAGGAATATTTGATTTATTAATTTTTTAAAACAAGTCTTTGTTTATCAAAATTAAATCCAATGGTTTTAGTTGGTCATCTAACTTGTCCACGATCATGTTTTATATTTTTCGTGACTTATCAAGATTTCTACTAACACTTATGTGTTAGGATTAAGTCATGGTGTAATTTATAACAAGTTAATGATATCAGAACATTTATTTAAGTCATGGGTTAGTTATAAATATAACAAGTTAGTGTTAGGACCAAGATAATTAAATAAGAAGTAAATAAATTGTAAGAAATTAAATGACAAGTAATTAAACGCAAGAAAATATAAAGATCTAGGTTTTGATACACAATACTCCCAAATTTGGTTTCTTTAGTGTACAACCCCACATCTTCGCAACATTAAGCCTTAAGGCACCAAAAAATGTGTTAGATCAAGTCACTTGTATTATTTAACCCAAGTGTTGGTTTTTAGAGGATTAGAGAAAGAATTGTTTTAAGTTATATCAAGACTTGTTGGTGTTTGGGGTGATGATTTAAGTATAGAAATGTAAGGAAAAGGAGATGCTTCCCATTGCATGTTATTGGCCGCATCAATCACAATCATCTGGATTTCGGCATTCCACCAGGAGATTGCAGCTCCCTCAAAGGTACCAGTAGCAAACTTCACCTTGCTTTCAGCCGGGCAATTACACATGGAGAAAACCTTTTCAGACTTCTCGATCCACCTGAGGAGTCCTACCGCTCCTTCTTCGCCAAAAAACGTTATCGGCTTGCAGTCCATGAAGGACTTAAACGTACAGTGATGCTGGTTTCCTGATACAATAATAGTTACCCTGTGCGGCGTATGCAGCTTGGACGGCTGCCACCGCGGCTTGCACGTGTTCATTAATCATTGCTTGCAGCTGTGCAGGTGTCATGTTGATGTTGTTCCTTCCGTGTCCTCTTCCAGACATCTTGCGGAACAGTTAAAGTAGCCAGTGTTCAGTCACAATTATACTTTATACATAATATGTATAATAACAATTTCCCGTTATCCCACTATTAGTCGAGAAAAATTTTCGTGCAAAATGGAGGCGTCGTCGAAGAACGTCGTAAGTAGCTATCGTCGAAAGTCGGCTTTCCCATAAAAGTCACCGTCGGCGTAGTCATCGTAGTAGAAATCAGGACGTAGCGTGTAGCATCGCTTTGTTGTCGCTTTCCCCCGGCATAGTGCGCGTATTAGCGTTCGTGTTTCGTATTCGTGTGTGAAAATTTTCCTAAGGTTTTCCGTTAGACTTCCTAGACACGGTCTATATATATATTTATATATATATATATATACATACGTACTAAGTTTTTACTTACACAGCAGAACGAGTATCCCAGGTTGGCACGTAAAAATTTTGTTTTGGGAATTTGTTTGTTCGTTTGTAACTAAGGTTTCGAGTTGCAGTTTCCAAATCGTTTTTCAAAATGATTCCAGTTCTCTGCAACTTACGGCTCTGATACCAATCTGTCACACCCCAAAATAACCACTAACGGAGTTTATACCGTTAAGGGGTGCGAACAGACCAGGACCACAACCATTAGTTACAAATACTAAACGAATCAGAGTAAAGTCCAAACATTAATAAAAAACAACAGTTTAACAATACGCAGCGGAAACATTATCTTTAGCACTAACCACGTGCTTTACATAAACATTGTTTCAAATTCCCAAGTTTAGTTTAAATAAAAATAAACATCTTCTGGTGCCATGTCAACCTGCTCCGGATACTCTTCAGCGATCTGCAAAAGTTTAAACCACGCAAGTGTCAACCTAACGGTTGGTGAGTTCACAGTGGGCTTGTCATGCAGTGGCCCGGTCTCATAAATCATAATCGTGTAAACGTATTCTGAGGTACAATTTATTTGTGAAAAGCAATGCTTGAGATAACCAAAATCATAGTATTGAGGTTTAGTAAAAGTATTGTCCGTAACCTACGTTATCGGGTATGTACTAGTTTTGTATAGTTAAAGTGCTCAACCGATATCGCGGGTAGCTAATCCGTTGTTCCATGCACTAAGGAAGTTTGTACCAAAGCTGACCATAAATTATTGTAGTGGCCGTGCCATCAGTTCTGCGGACCTACGTCATCGCGGTTTTGCCTCCCCCGTGTCCTCTCGGGATTACGGTCAGATAGGCTGATATTGTACCTCCGTGCACTCCCCGTGCCACGGGGCGGAGTTTGTCAAACTCCAGTAGATCTACCCAACATCCCCTCACTTTACAATTAATGGTACAATTTAGTTGAGGACTTTTAGGTTTCAAGGCATCCTTAGAAATCATGTGATATCATGTGGTTTAGACTTTAACCTACGCTAGCCATATTAAAACGGTTTACCAGATTCTCATGAATCTCAAAAGTGTTTTCAGTTTCGTTTTAGAAATAGTTGTTTTAGTAATTCGCAAGTGCTTCAAATAGAGCACTTCAAGTTCATCAAGTGGGTGCCGCGCACTCCAGGTTTTCAAGTTCATCAGGGAGGTGCATAGCACTCTCGAGGTTGTCAGCATTGTTTTTCATTTAGTTATTCGGTGTGACCCCAAACGGGTTCACGGTAATCAGGTTAGTGACACTCACCTTGGGTTGCACTGCTACACTTGCTATATAATCCAAGTTTGCTTAACGAAGACCTATGAACACGTTTAGGTCTTAAGTATTAGTTTTGTGTCTAATCTTTACTTAACGTCACTATGGCCCATAACATAGCACGTTGGAACTACGACTCGACATACAGACACACGACACCGATGGTTGATCATAAACAAGGGTTCACATATTACAGAAATCATAGCTTGTTTCATCATAGCATAATCATGTAAGTCATGGCATAACATTCAAGCAAATTGCACAAGATTGGATTCTGGTCTCAGTTTCGCTAGCAGTTTCGCTAGTCAGTTTCGCTGTGTGCACGGGCAGCACTTTCGCTAGGCAATACCCGATGACACAGTTTCGCTAGGCTAGTTTCGCTCGAAACTGTTGGCACAGTTTCGCTAGCCTAGTTTCGCCCGAAACTGGTTTGAACTTTCGTTCAGGGAATTTCGCTCGGTAGTTTCGTCCGGATAGGTCTGGTTGGTTTACCCGGCGACACTATAGTTTCGCTGTATAGTGTCGCTGGAAGGAGATATACATAGTTTCGCTATATAGTTTCGCCCAGAGAACAGGCTAGTTTCGCTGGTCGCGAAAAACACATAAATCAGCCTAAAAATCAATCTAACAGCTTCCATATTACATGCAATTCATTATCTAGCATACATAACCATTTACCAACATAAATCAGTAAGCTTTAACACCTTAATCCTGGGTTTTCATCATCAAATCACCAAAATACATTTAAAACCCTAAAATGACTAAAATGGCATAGATCTTCATCATGGATGGATTTCACACGTAAAGTTGTAAACTTTATAACAGATCTAGCAATCCTAAGCAACATATCAGAAGATCAAGTGATTCCATGGAGGTTTGGTCATGCTTTAAAGTAAAACACCAAGAAAACACATATAAATGCATAAGGAATGGTTTTGGGGACTCACGATTCGATCTAGGGCCAAATGGATGAGATGAGGTGATGGTTCCTTGATGGTTCTTGGCTGGAATCAGCTGGTCCAGAATATCTCAGGAGAGTGTGTGTGTGTTTTGTATGAAATGAGGCAAGAATGTGATATCTAGGGTTTTATGTCATTATATATCTGGGCCTAGTTTCGCTGGCTAGTTTCGCTGGCCAAGCGAAACTGGCTCTGGTAGTCAGAGGGTAGACTAGCCGGGCGACACTATAGTTTCGCCCGGTAGTTTCGCTGGAAACCCAAAAGTGACCAGTTTACATTTTAAGCAAGATAAGTATAGTTCAATGGCTGTCGTGCTATTCACAATACTAAATCATGTATTTAAGTCACATTGCACATAATGACTATAAGTAAATGAACACATAACACATATGGGCGGGTTTGGTGATCAACCAAAGGTCGTGGACGCATTCGGCCTAGTTAAGCATTAGTTACTAGGTTAACACTTATAACGTAACTAACGGAATTGTCTAACGGAAGTAAACCTTGAAATTCTCGGATGTCACATCATCCCCTTGTAATTGGAATTTTCGTCCCGAAAATTATTCTTGTGTCGTAGCGTTCGCAGCCTCAGCTGTCATGGCTGGGGAAAGAAAGCAAAAGTTTTTAGGGTCGTCACATCCTCCTCCTGTTAAAGGAATTTTGGTCTGCCACCAACTATTCCAAGCTTCCGACCTTTTCAGGCTGCTATGGGAGCATCTGATCTCCCAATTGAGATGAGGTTAAGTGCTGATCCTCAAATTAGTTATCATATGTCTCAAAACAGAATTCGTCAAAATGAGATAAAAGCACTTAAAGATGAAAACAAGACTTTGAAAGAGAACGAGGCAGCTAACAAGCTAAGGCTTAAGTTCCTGTATGAAACCTTGATGGATCTGAAGAAGAAGCATTCATAGTTGAAAGTTGTTGTTAAGTCAAAATCATCTGGTGACCATGGCCAAAGCTCATCTCAAGGAATTCAAG
>JBCNJP010007669.1:0-18346 GCA_039602395.1 Deinandra increscens subsp. villosa
ATGGTGATATGGCTGATACCATGGTAACTCCTGTTACTAAATCTGAGATCAAAGAGGCCCTAATGGGTATTGATGATGATAAGGCCCCTGGGCTGGATGGGTTTACTTCAAAGTTTTTCAAATCTGCGTAGGGAGTGGTCAAAGATGATTTTTGTGAAGCTATAATGGAATTCTTTAAGAATGGAAGGTTGTTGAAGGAAGTGAATGCCACTGCAATATGTCACACCCCCAAATTAACCACTAACGGGGTTCATACCGTTAAGGGGTGCGGCTAGACCAGGATCCATAACCATTAGTTACAAATACTAAATGAATCAGAGTTAGTTCAAAATCAGTTATAAAGTAAAGTCTCAAATATAAACGCAGCGGAATAAATATTGTCTTAGCACTAACCACGTGCTTTACAGATTCTTTATTTAAAATTCCCAATTAAGTTTAACAGAGATAAAATTGACTTCACGTGCCATGCCAACCTGCTCCGGAATACTCCTTAGCGATCTGCAAAAGTTTAAACCACGCAAGTGTCAACCTAACGGTTGGTGAGTTCACAGTGGGCTTGTCATGCATTGGCCCGGTCTCATAATCATAATTTGTATCAAGGTATACTTACATAGTATTTGTTTGTGAAAAGCAATACTACATGTTATGTCTTAGTTTATAAAGAAATTGTCCGTGACCTACGTCATCGGGTATGAACTAGTTTTGTAAAGTTAAAGTGCTCAACCGATATCGCGGGTAGCTAATCCGTTGTTCCATGCACTAAGAAAGTTTGCACCAAAGCTGACTATAATTTATTGTAGTGGCCGTGCCATCTAGTACTGTGGACCTACGTCATCGCGGTTTTGCCTCCCCCATGTCCTCTCGGGATCACGGTCAAATAGGCTGATATTATACCTCCGTGCACTCCCCGTGCCACGGGGCGGAGTTTGTCAAACTCCAGTAGATCTACCCAACATCCCCTCGCTTTACAATTAATGGTACAATTAGTTGAGGACTTTTAAGTTTTCAAGGCATCCTTAGAAATCATGTGATATCATGTGGTTTAGACTTTAACCTACACTAGCCATATTAAAACGTTTTACCGGATTCTCATGAATCTCAAAAGTGTTTTCAGTTTCGTTTTAGAAATCGTTGTTTAAGTAATTCACAAGTGCTTCCCATAAAGCACTTCAAGTTCATCACGTGGGTGCCGAGCACTCCAAGTTTTCAAGTTTATCAGGGAGGTGCCTAGCACTCTCGAGTTGTCAGCATTGTTTTACTTTTAGGTATTCGGTGTGACCCAAACGGGTTCACGGTAATCGGGTTAGTGACACTCACCTTTGGTTGCACTGCTACACTTGCTAATAATCCAAGTTTGCTTAACGAAGACCTATGAACACGTTTAGGTCTTAAGTATTAGTTTTGTGTCTAATCTTTACTTAACGTCACTATGGCCCATAACATAGCACGTTTGGAACTATGACTCGACATACAGACACACGACACCAATGGTTGATCATAAATAAGGGTTCTCATATTACAGAAATCATAACATGTATCATCATGGCATAATCATGTAAGTCATGGCATAACATTCAAGCAAATTGCACAAGTTTGGATTCTGGTCTCAGTTTCGCTAGCAGTTTCGCTAGTCAGTTTCGCTGTGTGCACGGGCAGCACTTTCGCTAGGCAATACCCGATGACACAGTTTCGCTAGGCTAGTTTCGCTCGAAACTGCTGGCACAGTTTCGCTAGCCTAGTTTCGCCCGAAACTGGTTTGAACTTTCGTTCAGGGAATTTCGCTCGGTAGATTCGCTCGAGCTGGTCTGGTTGGTTTACCCGGCGACACTGCAGTTTCGCTGCATAGTGTCGCTGGTTGAAGATATACATAGTTTCGCTGGACAGTTTCGCCCAGAGAACATGACAGTTTCGCTGGTCGCGAAAAACATACGGATCAGCCTAAAAATCAACCTAACAGCTTCCATTTTACATGCAATTCATTGTTTAGCATACATAGGCATTTACCAACATAAATCAGTAAGCTTTAACACCTTAATCATGCATTTTTATCATCAAATCACCAAAATACATTTAAAACCCTAAAATGACCTAAATAGCATAAATCTTTATCATGGATCAGTTTTACACGTAAAGTTATCAACTTTATGGTAGATCTAGCATTCCTAAGCATTCCTACAGAAGATCTAATGATATCATGAAGGTTTAAGCATGCTTTATGAAGGAATACATAGAAAACACATAAAAATGGCATAAAGGAAAGGTTTTGGGACTCACGATTCGATCAGGGAATCGAATGGATGTTGTCTTGGGCTGAGATCTTGGTTTCTCTTGATGGTTTTCGGCTGACCAGATTTCCAGAGAAGAATGTGTGTGTTTGTGGTGTAAATGAGGCAAATAGGAGAACTAGGGTTTATTAAGATTATTTATATCAGGGGCTAGTTTCGCTGGCAGTTTCGCTGGCCAAACGAAACTAGCTCTGGTCACATTTAACTGATTTGGTTTAGCTGGCTACCGGGCGACACTACAGTTTCACCCGGTAGTTTCGCTGGCTGCACAACTCAGGCAATTTTCACATAATCAAGGAATTACAATTTGTCATGCTATTCGTAATGTTAAATCATGCGTTTAAATCACATTGCACATAATGACAATAAACAAATGAACACATAGCACATATGGGCGGGTTCGGTGATCAACCAAAGGACGTGGACGTATTCGGCCTAGTTAAGCATTAGTTACTAAGTTAACACTTATAACGTAACTAACGGAGTTTGTCTAACGGAAGTTAACCTTGGAATTCTCGGATGTCACACAATATCTTTAGTTCCTAAATGTAATAATCCTTCATGTGTTACAGATTTCTGGCCAATTGCTTATTGTAATGTCATTTACAAATGCATTAGCAAAATCCTGTGTAATAGGATAAAGGGTGTTCTTGAGTTAATTGTGGATGAGAATCAGAGTGCCTTCATTCCGGGAAGGCAGATTAGTGACAATGTGTTGTTAGCTCAGGAATTAGTGAGGCATTATAACAGAAAGAGTGGTTGTGGTAAGGTGGCTTACAAGATTGATATCCAAAAAGCCTACGATACAGTGGATCTTGATTTTCTCAAGTTCATTCTTCATAAATTTGGGTTCCCTTTGATTATGGTAAATTGGATCATGGAGTGTATTTCAACAGCTTCATTCTCCATCAATATTAATGGACAGCTTGAGGGCTTCTTCAAAGGAACGAGGGGTTTAAGGCAGGGTGATCCATTGTCCCCTTACCTTTTTACCTTAGTGATAGAAGTGCTTAATCTGATTATTAAGAGGAAAGTGGGAAATAATGAGAATTTTAAATATCATTGGAGGTGTAAGGAGCTCAAAGTTACTCATTTATGTTTTGCTGATGATCTAATGCTTTTTTGTAATGCTGACAGGGTCTCTGTTCAAGTGCTTAAGGTTGCTTTATCAGAGTTTAGCAGTGTTTCTGGTTTAATTCCTAATTTGATGAAGAGCACTGTGTTTTATGGGAATGTGAAGGAAGCTACAAGACAGGTTTTAAACTCTATAATGCCTTTTAATTCTGGAAAACATCCTGTCAGGTATTTAGGAGTTCCTTTAATTTCTAGTAGACTGTTATATAATGATTGTATTGTGTTGATTGAAAAAGTGAGGAAAAGGCTTGATAGTTGGAAAAATAAGTTCTTATCCTTTGCTGGTAGGTTGCAGTTAGTCAAGTCTGTGCTGTTTTCTATAGGTATTTACTGGACTTCTATGTTCATTCTTCCTGGTAAGGTTCTTAATGAGATATAGGGAATGATGAGGAACTTTTTGTGGACTCAAGAGACAAGTGCTAGAGGAAAAGTTAGAGTGAGTTGGGATAGGCTTTGTCACAAGTGGAATGCTGGGGGTTTAGTGATTAAATCTTTGAAATTAATGAACAAAGCTCTCATTGCTAAGCATATATGGAACCTTGTGTCAGGCAAAAACTCAATTTGGGTCAAATGGGTTAAGGTACATTTGGTTGCTAATAGGAATTTGTGGAGTTTGCAGCCAAAGGATGGTTTAAGTTGGTCATGGAGGAATATTCTCCTTTGTAGAAAGATGATTAGGCCTCATATCTTGTTTGAGGTTGGCTCTGGTAAGGGGATAAATGCTTGGCATGATAGGTGGCATGAGTTAGGTCCTCTTGATATGTACATTAATAACAGAGAAATAAATAGGGCTGGTTATAGTGATAACTCTTCTGTTTTTGATATTGTTAGGAATGGTAGGTGGAATTTACCTGAGGAGTGGTTTAGTTTGTTTCCTGTGTTGAATTGGATCCAATGTCCTTCCCTTTTTGATGATAAGAAAGATAGGGTTAGATGGATAAGGAGTGATGGGGAGTTGGTGGATTTCAGTACTGCATGCTGTTATGATGATTTGATGGGTGTATACCCTATTTTGGGTTGGACTGGGAGTATTTGGTTCTCTCATATGATTCCTATGGCATGCATTTGTCCTATGGATGGCTTTGCAGTTTAAGCTTCTAAGTTCAAGATGAGGTTGGATAGGTGGTCTGGGGAAAGTAACCTTAAATGTGCTTGTTTGTAATGAAAGGCCTGATAGTCATTGCCATCTGTTCTTTGAGTGCAGGTTCCCTGCTCAGATTTGGACTAGAATGAAGCAAAAGGCTAGGATGAGTGATGCTCCTAACTGTTGGAAATTTATGAAGATTTACATGAGCTCATTGCCTAAGAGTAAGTCTATTTTGGGTTGTGATTAAGAAGCTAACAGTTGCTGCTGTTGTTTATTTTCTATGGCAGGAAAGAAACTTGAGGTTGTTTCAGAATAAAGCTAGTTCTGTTGAGGTGATGGGATTCCTATTAACAGAAGCCATTAGGCTCAAATTGAAAGGTACAATGATGAAATTCTCAACTCAGGTTGTTTTGGCTGATGAGGTTTGGCACTTTCTTCCTTTTAGTATCTTTTTTTTTGGGGTAAAGGGTAACCCCGGTGATTTTGTATTAATTACCGCAAAAGGAAAACATGTAGTAAGGTAAAATCCCTACTAGATCTCTAAAGGGATATGCCCCTGAAGAGTTATACACAGAAAACAAAGACAAAAGCAAACGCCCAGCCAAACGCTAGAAAAAACATACAAACACAACCACTAAAACGAGTTAGCCACCATCGTCAAACACTGTGTTCCCAAGGATCTCCCAATCCTCAAGCGTACCCCAGACCCGCTCACGGTTCATGATCTTCAGACCCATCAATTTATATTTGACATCAGCAGTGATATTAGAAAAAACCACATCCGGGGGTCTAGCATGGTTATTATGAAATCTGCAATTCCTTTCTCTCAACAGGTGGTAAACCGTAGCAGCTATCATCAGCTTGCGAATCACTTTTAACAGGGCTTTCGAGGTGGTACTAGCCCAGTTAACAATGTGCAATCCAATCAGAGGGAGCAGTCACTTTCATTTTAGAACAAGCCATCTTCCAAACCTTTAGAGAATAGCTGCACTGAAAAAATAAATGGTGATGTGACTCAATATCATTAAAACACAAGAGGCAACACATCATGTTCATGCCACCTTTCGTCCGGTTCCATCTCACCAGCCTATCTTGAGTACGAAGCTTGCCATTAATCACCAACCATAAAAGAAACGCATGCTTAGGAACACAAGTTGAATGCCAAACTAACTCAGTCCACGGGACCACACCCAACGGGTTTCTAATAGAGTTCCAAGCAAGACTAGTAGAGAAGTCGCCACGCTTACCCGCTTCAATCCACATAGATGTATCAGGCTGTGTACTCAACATCAGAATGGAGAGGTTGTTTAGAATATGGAACCTATTCAGCCACTCTACCGGCCAGGCCCAACCATCGTTTGTAACCAGGTCCGCAACCTTCGAATGAATAGAAAAACCAGCGTTGTGAACAATTCTCGGGGAGATAAACTCGGACAGAGGGCCCCGAGGACACCAAATCTCATACCAAGCAGACGTGGAAGTGCCATTCCCAATGTTAACCCATATAAACTTGCGAATCAAAGGCCTAAGATGAATCAGGTTCCTCCAGCTCCAACTACTAGCAGATGTAGTCCCGCAATTCCAAAATGTTCGGCCTTGAATTCGATGACAATAGACCCATTCCACCCATTTTGAGTTACGCTTTGTTATAATGCTCCAAATGTCATCGTGTAAGCATCGCCCGATTCATATCAATGATACGTCTAATCCCTAACCCCACTTCAGATTTTGGTTGGCAGACCGAATGCCATGCCACTTTAGGAGCCCCTTTCAAAAGTTTACCTTGGGACCACAGAAACCCCCTAAATTTAGATTCCAGCTCTCTGATAAGACGAGACGGGAGTAGAAACACCGAAGCCCAATAGATGTGCATAGAAGAAAGAACAGAAATAATTAACTGAAGCCTCCCAGCAAACGAAAGATTTTTATTCTTCCAATTCAGAATTCTATTGTCACCAGCTTCAAGCAACGGCAGGCAATCCTTGTATCGTAACCCTGCTGAGATAAGAGGCACACCAAGGTAACGTACCGGTAAAGTACCTTCTGTGAATGGCAAGCGAGTAAGAATGGCAGCCCTCATATCATCCTTAACATTGCAAAAGAATATAGTACTCTTTGGGAGGCTAGGATTAAGGCCAGACAACTTAGAGAATCCCTCGATAGAGCGAATCAAGCATGTGGTAGATCTGATATCACCTCTAGCAAATAGAAAAAGATCATCGGCAAAACAAAGATTAACAATTTTATTGGCCTTACACTTTTTATGATATCTGAAATGAGGATCCTGCTCCACATCACGCTTCAACAAAAGGGTAAGCACCTCCATGACAAGAGTAAACAAATACGGTGATATGGGATCTCCTTGATGAAGCCCACGTTTACCCCTAAAATATCCATGGGGCTCACCATTAATACAGATCGAATAAGAGGCGGTCGTAACACATGTCATTATCCAATTCACCATTGTTATGTGGAAACCAAAACAGTGAAGAATATGTTCTAAAAACGACCAGTCAACTTCTGATGGGGTACATGTCTAATCTTATTCTTTTGGTTCTTTGGTTTGTTGATTGGTGGATATTGCACTTTGTGTGTTTGAAGGGTGGGGGGTCAAATGGGGTTTCCATTCTGGATGTTGGGTTGACTTATAAAACTTGGGTAGTAATATGGTGTATTATTGCACTTCTTCTCTCCAATTTTTTAATTTCTCCTTTATTTTTGTTTTGGGTCTTTATTCTGATGGTGTGGAGGTTTAGTAATAAGCTTCCCATCATTTCTGCTGTTGTTTGGTTGATGTTAGGTTCTTGTGAGCAGCAGTGTTGTCTTAACCCTTTTATGGATGGTGTGTGGTGTAGCAAGAGTGGTAGGATGAACCTTTCTACCCTAAATGTTTATATTTTTAGCACCCCCTCTTGCTGCACAAACCCTTGTCACCTTCTTGGTGTCATTGCTTTTCTTCTTTTAGCTTGGTTGTTATTTTTTAGTCTGACTTTTTGGGCTTTGGGTGGGGGGGGGGGGGTCATTTGGGATGGAAGGTGCTGGAGAGGAGGGCTCGGTTATGGGGGGGGGGATTTTGGTACCGTTTGCACACACTTCACTTTCTCTTGTTACTTCAGAGGGGTTGTGAGTGAGAGGACAAGTGATATAGTGGAGGAGGTGTGTGTTAATGCTACTTTCAGAAGGTGCTGGGGTGGGGGGATCCTTTGGGCCATTACTTATGATGTTGGGTTCTACCATAATGCTTGGGTAGACTTCTGGTGTACTATTGTACCCTTCCTATTACTATCATGTTTCTTTGTTTGGTTTTTGTTAAATGCCTTGTGGCATTTGCATTTTTTAACTGATTATCTGCTGGTCATTTGGGTCAAAATTGGCTGGTGATCAGATCAACTTTTGTGCATTAGTGGATAGGGTTTGGATGGCATATGATATGCATCAACCATGAAGAGATAAGGTTGGATGGTACCAACTGGGTTATGACATTATTCTCCTCCCCCAAATTTTATATTTGTAGCACTTGCCTTTGGTACCAAATCCCTTTTGTCCTTAATTTTGTGTCTGCCTTTTTCTTTTCTCATGTTTTGTGTCTTGCCTTCATTTGGAGGTGGGGTGGGGGGCTGTTGGGTCTCAAGATATTGGAGGGTTGGATCTTAGAAATGGTTAGAATGATTGGTGGTTGCTGCAATAGTTGCAGGGCTGGGACTATGGTTTATAATCAAGATTTGAGTCTTCTGTTATGGATACTTGATTTATTCCTGATGTTAAAAGGTTGGAGTTACTATATTTTGGATTTGTGGTTCATTTCTGATGATAGAGGACAGATGGGTGATCTTTGGATTCTTAATGGCTTGATTCAATTCTTTAAAACTGATATGTGGAAACTTGAGATGATTACTTTTGGTGAGAAATGTAAGAGATATGGTAGTTGTTGGTTACATGATTGGCTTCTTTATGTTATGGATTCCTTGTACACTCTTGTTATCAGTTGGAGTCAGATTGATCATGGGATGTTATTTAGAAAATTTGGCTTCTGGATCCATAGTTGGGTTGTTTTTATGAATGGGTTTTGGCATGGAAGTCTTGGCTGGATGAGTCATAATGGAGCTAATAGTTACAACATCATTAGCAAGGCGATGTGGTCAATTTGGAGCATTGTTAAGGTTATATTTAATGATGTCATATGGATTATGGTTACCCCTAATATGGCTTGGTGCAACAGGTTGGGTATGGAGATTCTTGTGTTGATAAGCTACTACTTGAGTGCCAAGGGTAAGGTTGTTAAGCTGGTCAGTTCCATTGGTGGTATAGGGATTTATAGAAAGTGGGTGTTTCTTGGCTCTAAGTTGGAGGATTGCTTGGGTTTTGGGTATGAATGATGTCATGGATTTGCATGATAGATGGCTCATAGGATGTTGCATTTGGATGGATAATAACAGCGCCTTGGGTTATATGTGTTGGAAATTAATGCCTATACATAAGAGCAAGAGGACTGCTATGAAGATTGCTTGGTGGAAACGGAGGTCTAGTTGCAGTTTGAATATTGGGACCAGTTGTGCTACTTTTTACTTTCTTTGGTTAGGTTGTCTATGTTATATTCTTGTTATCTTGTATCTTGGTTGCATTTTCGGTGACAGGATTGTTGTTTGGTGTTTCTATGCTCACGTAACCATTTAGGTTGGGAAATGTCCTTCTATTTGGTTTAGTGTGCTCTCATCTTGTACTTGGTTGGTTTTTATCTATTTTGCCGGGTTTTTTCCCAAAAATAAAAAAAACTTAAAAGAAAGTAAAGGTCATCTCTTAGTAGTACAAATTTATGTAGATGACATCATCTTTTGATCCACATGTCCATCTTTCTGTAAAGAGTTTCAGGAACTCATGACAACAACTTTGAAATGAGCATGATGGGACTGAACTACTTTCTGGGTATCCAACTTAAACAAACTTCAGAAGGAATTTTTATAAATCAAGCAAAATACATCAAAAATCTCTTTACTAAGTACACTCTTTCAAGTTGTTCTCCTTTCAAAACACCCATGGCTACAAATATCAAAACTGATACTGCTTATTTTCATAAATCCCTTAAAGCTAGGACCGATCGCTGAAGAATTGATATTATTGAGGATATGGACGGAGTTCTTCATGAAGGTTTAAATATTCCCAGTGTTCTTGTTGACCACTATACCAAGTTCTTTTGGGCAGCAAGGAACTTTATTTTTAACCCCTAATCCGGATCTCTTTACAAATAAACTTGATGCTGAGGTGGCTATCTATATGATTCGTCCGGTTGAAGATAAGGAGGTTCGTGAAGCCATGTTTGGAATAGCTAATGATAAAGCCCTGGGCCCTGATGGGTTCACCGCGGCCTTCTTTAAAAAGGCTTGAACTTGGTAAACCCATATTAGGGTTTTTTTTTTTGTTCAAAAGCTGCAAACCCCTGAACTTGGAGCTCAAGATACCTCTCAACTCTCTCTTTCTCTTTCTCTCTATCTGGTTTATGGATCCACCGTTGGCCTCCCTTCTGTTGATACATGGTCCTAGATCGTCATGTGAAGTATCGAATACAAGACGAAGACATGCAAGATTAGGTCTGGCCGAACCTTGGCCGAACCTGAAGTTTGGATAGGGCCGAACAGGTCCGAACCTGAGGTTCGGACCTGCGAGATTCAATGTGTATAAATAGTCGTTTTATAATAGATTTGATATGCTTCCGAGTCATATCTGCTTTGTGTACTCTATGGTCATCTCAGTGGTTAATACAAGTCATTTGTATTTACTCTTTGTGTTCTAGCTCGTATAACATTGACTTCATAACGATTAAGTAGATGATCCACAGGCTCAAGCAATTTCAAGTGGTATCAGAGCATTTGGTTTACTCTACTGGTCGGAAATCTCTGTTTTTCAGAGTTTTGACTCAAAATTCATGTTTTTGCGAAAATGTCATTTATTTTTGAGTTCGTTTGATATTCTCGAGTGTGTTTCATGTCAAAACTTCATTCCTAATTCATTTCTATCGAGTTTGCTTGATTTCCTATTGAAAATTCCAGTCAAAAACACTGAAAATTGAGAAAACGTTGTCAAATGAGCTTAGTCTCGTATGAGGTTCGGACAACTTCGGAGTAACCGCTCTGAACTCAAGGTTCGGACGGAGTTCGGTGTTATTCTGGTTCAGTGAGAGTTTAGTGAGGTTCGGAGATAGTTCGTTCCAAGTTCGGTCGACGTTCGGTGAGAGTTCGGCCCAGTCTTGATTGTTTGGTCCGAAGTTGAAGTTCGGACGACGTTCGGTCATCTTGTGTTCGGATTAGATTCAGACTAAGTTCGAAGTTAGTTCGGCGTAGGTTCGGACTAGGTTCAGAGTGAACAGTAACCAGACTTTTCAAAATGTCCGATTTTCAAGCATTTGCGGCTATTCAAAATTCGGTTCAGACTACGATGCAAACGATGATGAACTATGATAATGAAATCGGAACAAGTCAGAAGGTTCCTAAATTGCTCAAATTGGAAGATTATCATAGTTGGATTACACGGTTTGAAGCATATGTTTCTGCAAATGATATTGACAGTTGTCATATTCTGAGTCATATGTTTATCCTAAAGGTGAAGACGGGGAACCAATTCTTCAAAGAAAGCTTACGGGAGAACAAAAGAAAGCGTATCAAGCTGAGAAGAAGGCATATGGTACTTTAAGAATGGCATTGCCTACACATTTATTACATCAATTCTCAAGTAACTACACAGCAAAGAGTTTGTGGGATGCTTTAGAAAAGCGATGTGAGGGCAATGACCAATATAAGAAAAGTCAAAAAAGGTGTTGAAGAAGGAATTTGATAGTTTCAAGCATTATCAAAATGAATCGATTCCAAATCTGATTGCAAGATTTGCCCATTTAATAGGTGAAATGAAGTTGGTGAATCTTACAAAAGATGAAGCTGAAAAGAAAGAAAAGATTTTGGAAGCGTTAGCAGAGAAATGGGAAACTTATTTGATGATGGTCAATCATGATAAAGATTTTTCAAAATTGTCATTTAATGATCTGATTCACAGAATCCAAGCAAGGGATATGGAGTTAAAGGTGAATAAGTCACTATCTGAGCAAGTTCAAAATCTTGCAGTGTATTATGGTAACATTGATTCAACCCTGAATGCTGGGAAATCTACTATTCTTAGTTCTGCACCCCTTACAACATTTCTCGCAGGTAAATCTGAAACTCCAAGTGTCACACCCCCAAATTAACCACTAACGGAGTTTATACCGTTAAGGGGTGCGAGCAAACCAGGACCACAACCATTAGTTACAAATACTAAACGAATCAGAGTAAAGTCCAAATGTTCATAATAAAAACAGTTTAAAGTTCGCAGCGGAAAATAAACATAAGTATCATAGCACTAGCCACGTGCTTAAATTACAAAACATGAGTTGTTATTAAATTCCCAAGTTTGAGTTTAAAATAGGAAATCTTCGAGTGCCATGCCAACCTCCAGCGAATACTCCTTAGCGATCTGCAAAAGTTTAAACCACGCAAGTGTCAACCTAACAGTTGGTGAGTTCACGGTGGGCATGACATGCATTGGCCCGGTCTCATAATCGTATTCATCAACATATAATAAGTATTAGTTTTACAAACATTGCCAAGTGTTGAATTACCGAATATGCACTAGTTAAGTAAAGTTAAAGCGGTCAACCGATATCGCGGGTAGCTAATCCGATTTCCATGCACTAAGGAAGTTTGTACCAAAGCTGACCAATATTGTAGAGGCCGTGCCATTCTGTTTTGCGGACCTATGTCATCGCGGTTTTGCCTCCCCCGTGTCCTCTCGGGATCACGGTCAGATAGGCTGATATTGTACCTCCGTGCACTCCCCGTGCCACGGGGCGGAGTTTGTCAAACTCCAGTAGATCTACCCAACATCCCCTCGCTTTACAATTAATGGTACAATTTAGTTGAGGACTTTTAAGTTTTTAAGGCATCCTTAGAAATCATGTGATATCATTTGGTTTAGACTTTAACCTACACTAGTCATATTAAAACGGTTTACTTTGGGGTTCTTATGAATCCCGAAAACATTTTTCAGTTTCGTTTTAGAATTAGTTGTTTAAGTAATTCACAAGTGTTTCCCATAAAACACTTCAAGTTCATCAAGTGGGTGCCAAGCACTCCCGAATTCAAGTTCATCAAGTGGGTGCCAAGCACTCCCGAATTCGAGTTCATCAGAGAGGTGCATAGCTCTCATAAGGTTGTCAGCATTGTTTTTCATTAAGTTATTCAGCGTGACCCAAACGGGTTCACGGTAACTGGGTTAGTGACACTCACCTTGGGTTGCACTGCTACACTTGTTAATAATCCAAGTATTGCTTAACGAAGACCTATGAACACGTTTAGGTCTTAAGTATTAGTTTGGTGTCTAATCTTTACTTAACGTCACTATGGCCCATAACATAGCACGTTGGAACTACGACACGACATAACGACACACGACACCGATGGTTGATCATAAACAAGGGTTCATATACATCAGAAATCAAAGCATGTATCATCATAGCATAATCATGTAAGTCATGGTAGAACATTCAAGCAAATTGCACAAGTTTGGATTCTGGTCTCAGTTTCGCTAGCAATTTCGCTAGGCAGTTTCGTTGTGTGCACGGGCAGCACTTTCGCTAGGCAATACCCGATGGCACAGTTTCGCTAGGCTAGTTTCGCTCGAAACTGTTGGCACAGTTTCGCTAGCCTAGTTTCGCCCGAAACTGGTTTGAACTTTCGTTCAGGGAATTTCGCTCGGTAGTTTCGTTCGGACAGGTCTGGTTGGTTTACCCGGCGACACTACAGTTTCGCTCCATAGTGTCGCTGGATGAAGATATACATAGTTTCGCTACATAGTTTCGCCCAGAGAACAGTACAGTTTCGCTGGTCGCGAAAAACTCACAAATCAGCCTAAAAATCAATCTAACATCTTTCATATTTCATGTAATTCAATATCTAGCATGCATAATCATTTACCAACATAAATCAGTAAGCTTTAACACCTTAAACATGGGTTTTTGTCATCAAATCACCAAAAACAATGGTTTTTTTTTTTTTTTTTTTTTTTTTTTTTTGTGTTGTTTTTTTGAAGGGATTTTTTTTTTTTTAGTTTTGTTATCTGTTGTTTTTGGTTCAGTTTTATATTTATCTGCTTCCGCTTTCAAGTTTCCTGTATTGCTTTCTGTCTAATTGGCCCTCATCGGTCCTAACTGGCCCTAATAAGTCATAATTCATCCTTATTGGTCCTAATCGAGCATATTCGACCATCATTGGTCCTAATTGGTCCTCATTGACCCTAATTGAACCTAATTGGTCTTAATCGACCATCACTAACCCTGATTTACCCTTATTGGTATCATTGGTCCTCATTTTAAGTAATTGGCCCCAATTAGTCCTAATTGGTCATACTTGATTATCAATCCTCATTAGTCACTTCCTTCATGCTCCGTCCTTATCGGTCCTGTGAGCATAATCGACCTTCTCATTGAACTGGTCCTAATTCGTATTCATTGACCATATTAATTGACCATAACTGGTCTTCACTAAAGTATCTTAAATGACGCTAATTGTCAGTATTTAGTCCTCATTGAGTCTAGTTGGTCCTAATTGCTCCTAATTGCTCCTCACCATCCTAATTGGACGTCGTTTAATATTTTTGGAAACAAAATTATTATACATGAGAAATTCACAACATGGCGGTCTTTTGGTATTTTTGTTCTGAGTTGCATAGTAATTTATCATTTTCATTTTTGAGTTGTGTTTTAGTAATGTATCCGTTTTTTGTAGTTGCGTTATCACGGCCACAAGGCACGTGTTGTTAAAATCTTGTTTATTATATCTAAAAGAAAATAATAAAGTTAATATATATATATATATATATATATATATATATATATATATATATTAAAACATAATTTTGTTAATTAGGGCTTTTAACTCCGATCGTCATCCAGATATGCTTAAAGGATCACAGTTATGAATTTCATCTTCAAGAAGAACCCGCTGGAAGAGCCACGTGGAGACATTTAATTAATTAATTAATTATGTTTATGTTTAATTTTAGGTTTAATTATGTTTAATATACATATTTTTTATATTAATTTTGGGTTTTATTATCAGTTTGAACAATTTCCCCCCTTTTAGTTAAAAATTTTCACCAAAAAATTTGAATTTCCCACCATTAGTTCAAACTACACCCAAAATTTCGAACTAAATTTACTTATTATCGATTCATCAGATACTTTTCCCTCTCACTTTATCAGAAAATTTCCAATAAAAAACCTCCAGCGAATAACTAGGTCTTCTTTCTCATCCATATCATTCACATCTTCCATGGAGCTTCAACAACAAATAGCTTCAACAGACAGCGCTAGCGATTCTTCAGAAGTGGGATGTGATTTGGGAGACCAATCAGTCCAGAAAACGGTAATTGTCAAGTTATTCCGTTTCATTAATTACAATCTGTTTTCATAAAATTGTTTCTTTTGTTTATTATTGATACACGTTTAACTTGGGATCCCTGTATTTGTGTACAGTTACAGTTACAAATCGATAAAAATTCGTTTCATACAGAATTGATTAGGAAGGGGTATATATTGCAGATATCCTCTCCATTCATTTCAACCCATTCATTTTATGCTTAATTAGTTATTTACCTTCTTAAATGACAGGGGGAGCATGCTAAATTAGTTATTTTTATGCTAGGAATGTTGAGGTCAAGCATATGCACATGTTTGTAGATTCATGTTACTGGTGAACCTCCTTTCTTCTTTATGTACACTGCTAGAAATGGTGCACTGTTTGTTTAATTATATCCACTGAAGACATGATGTGTTCTGCTCTTCCCTTTGGATGTCTTTAATTTGTGTATAACATATCAAATAATTAGTCAATAGGGTCTTTATGTGATGTATTAATAACTAAGAACTAATTTACGTTACTCTGATCATTACTAGCTAGGAAAAGATCCTAGAGGACATATATAGGAATGTTTCCAACATTTTTTGTAGGTTCATGTTAGAGGGGTACAAAATAAAGAAATTGTAGTTTAAATCCCCTGTAGAAGAATAGAAGAATGTTGATGTCATGCATCTGCTACTTTGCTATAAATGGTGAAATGTTTGTTTATATCCACTGAAGACATGATGTGTTCCACTCTTCCCTTTAGATGTCTTTAATTTGTGTATAACATATCAAATAATTAATCAATAGGGTCTTTATGTGATATATTAATAATTAAGAACTAACTAAGAGATAATGAATCGATAGGGTCTGCATGTTTTCCTATTTATGTACTTTGTTAAAAAGCATCTAACTACATTCTGTTAATTGTACAAAATTCAAGGATCGATCCAACAACACTGATGGTCAATTGGAAAAACTTGAGTTCGAACTTAAAGAGGAGAGACTTCTTAGGGATGAAAAAAATGAACAAATTAAGGCCCTCTTCTTGAAGATTCAAGAATTGGAGAAAAAACTTGATCTACTTATAGCTCATCTATCTGCAATTGGACCACCGTTACCACACAAACTTAATGCTCCGGCATCTACAGAGGTGAATTCTTTACATCACAACTTAATCATACTATTTTCAAGTACCTTATAATCACATACACTCTTGTTCATGAAGAACACAATCCGGATGAACTCTTGTTCCTGAAGAACACAAATAGATGCAAGTTCCTGGTACATAAGAATATATACTTCATGTAAGAACAAAGTTATGAGTTAAATGGGGCCCTGCTATGATTCATTGAAAATGTATGTTAATATGAAAAAAATAGAGTATATACATAATCTGTATGAATAAAACTGGAACAACTTATGTTAGATTAAAAAAACAGAATAAATACTTTCATGATAGGTCTGCGTCATTATTCTGCTCTAACTTTTTACCAATTCAAAAACATTGTTCTAGGAAAATTCTAAGGAGATTTTTGTTGGATCTAGCCACAGCACTAATCATGCTGACATACACACAACGGTTATAATTTGTCAAATTCGTTATAGGTTTGATTGTTCATTTACATAAAGTAATTAATTGAACTGTAGGGCGTGAAATCGGTGGTCGATCAACCTCGTCTGAAGCGGTTGAAAAGAAAAAGGTAAATATTTGCCAGTCAAGTTTCATTCCGTTCTATAGTTCCACAGTAATCTGTTTGGTAATGTCATGTAGTCCCATTTTAAATGTTATTTGGTACCTCAAACTCTTGGGCCAGCTAGGGATTGTTGTAACAAATGGTGAGATGTGTAGCAAACAAAGTTCAACTGACTTTGAAGTTGATCTGGAACTTAATGTGATCTTCATCCGGATGTTTTAAGTTCATCTGGATATCTAATGTTCATCTGGAAATCAATTGAACTGTAGGACCTGATGACCCATACTACTTGCAATAAAATGGCACTCCTCAGTCCATATCTATCATGGTGGTAAGTATTTCAAAATTGCTATATATATTATGATCAATTTCCATAACCTAATTATCAATTATATGTTTTGGTATAGGAAGGAATACAATAAAAAATGGTCCTAATTAAGCTCAAATCTGGACAGTTGAAGATGAAGACCACGTACGCGGTAGTGTTGTTGACTTGTAATTGAATTAGATTGAGAATAATGCTTGTATGCAGTGTAATTTTCTTTAATTTTTTATTTGTATTTCATTTGTATTGACTTGTAATTGAATTTTATTTGATTTGTAATTAATATTTTGTAATAGCTTTTAAATTGGCCACGCGTATAGCAAGGACCCATCTGATTTCAACAACCTTTTGGTTACTTTTTCTTCTTCCCAAATATATGTGGCTAAAACACAAATATACGTGACCATATAATACCAAAGGCCACGTTTTTTATATTTTAATGTGGCCGTTGCCACCCTTTGGCCACCCGTATTGAGACAAAATGTATGATTTCAACTATCCTTTGGCCACTTTCTTTTTCCAAATATATGTGGCTAAAACACAAATATACGTGACCATATAATACCAAATGCCACGTTAAAAAAACACATGTGGCTGTTGGGACCCTTTCGCCACGCTATTCTGAAGAATTGTTTGACTACAACAACAAATATTGGTACCCTTTAGCCACGCTTATAGGTGGCTTCAGCCACTGATATTGTAACGTGGCCGTAGGGTACATATGGTCACGGCACCTATGGTGTCGGTTGGAATGGAAAAAAAACGTGACCAAACACCTTTTGTCACGGTTTTTTTCCGTGGCCAAAGGTGAATTTTGACGTAGTGTAACATAAATCTGTTTCGGTCTCTACATCTTCCTCCATTCCTCCTCTTCCTTCCGCTCCAGGAAGTCAGAAGAAAACCAATGACCGTCAGAAGAAAGTGGACGAGCAGCCAAGAAAAACTGACTATCCTGCCTTCATAGGATCTCAGGTTCAATCTGTTGATCCTGTTATTACTAACAATGATTTGTTTACTTTGATCAGGCAGGTGAAAAATTATATGGATCAGCAAGAAAGGACCAATCAAACGGTGATGAAGGAGATCGAGGAGCTTAAGAAGTCTAAGAAACATGTGGAGGAACAAAGTCCTCTATTTCCCAGGCATCTCGACTTCAATGCTTCAGGATCCTCAGATCCGTCTCACTACAATTACAAATCAGCACCAGGCTTCACTACATCCCCTACTATGACTTCCCAGGCCACTGGATATGCAGGGAGTAATGTTGGATTCTCAGGAGTCGTCCCGCCAGAATCCTCACAGCCGCACTCCAAGGATCCTTGGATTCCTCTATCGTTGGGATCCATAGCCACACCATCTCAAGGATACCCTTTTTCTTCTGGGAACCTAGGCTAGAA
>JBCNJP010007670.1:0-20000 GCA_039602395.1 Deinandra increscens subsp. villosa
ATATCGAGAAACCTTCTTTTGCGGGTTTTGAGGTTGCAAGCGTATCGCTTGCTAGTATATTCCCTCCAGGCGATACGCCTGGAGCTCATTACACGACAATTTAGTCGGGCGGAACCGACTTTGACTTTTGTTGACTTTCTCCTGGCGCGCGTATCGCCTGCTACACTTCACTCCCCAGGCGATACGCCTGGGGACCTTCCTTCAGCACTTCTTCATTAATTTCTTCTTCAAAGCTCCAACTCCATACTTAGCCTCGGGATTTCATACAAAACCTGTAAAACTGGAATTACATGAATAACTGACTCGAAGACTCAACTTAACTAGAAACAGATAAAACTAAAGAAAACCGACTCAAACTTGACTCAAATAGACACGCAAAAGACCTCGGAAATGGGATGTGTTTGCAACACATCAATACTAAAAAGTGTTGAAAATGCGTGAGCATCGGATCGTTTACTCGATCTAGCTAATCGGACATCGAAACGTAATTAATCGATTGTTTTATTGATGAAAGAATCAATTACAATTAGTATAAACACAGAGAAATGACACAGAGATTACACCTCAGAAACACACACTTAACAGTAATCTTGCACGCTCGGAACTCTATCAATTACAAAGATCAAACGTATATTTATACCCAGCTGGCCGATCCTTGTCTGAACCTCTGGTTCGGACCAGGCTCGGCCCAGCCAAATAAGTCTTGAACTTGATCTTCGTTTGATACTTCACACGACGCACAATTCAGGTATCAACAAACTCCCCCTCGTCGTGTGCAGTATCTCTCCTCTTTTCTCTTCAACATCATCAAAACTGTATCTTCAATCAAGCTCCCCCTCAAATAAAGAATCCGTTCGTCCAATGAGATGAATCTTCGAACAAACTCCTCCTCAACTCAATCGTAGCTTAATCTTGTATACTTGATGACATTCAGTGTATCTCTGGTCTTTATCAACAGCTTCAGAAGACATGAAGTTGTGATCACACACACTTTAGCAATCCTGCATCGACACTTAAATAATCTTGGCGCAAAACGTCTCTTTGAGACTCCAAGATATGATTTTGAAATTTGATTTTATATCACGTGTTGATCAAATCGAAAAGAACGCAAAAATAAAATCTTTTTGACTTTTTGAAAGCTTATATCAAAACAAACCTAAAATCTTTTTGATTTTTCAAAGTTTATGCTAAAACACACCAAAAATCTTTTTGTACTTTTCTTGATATGAAATGAAATAGCAATACAGAATCAGACACTATTTTTGGTATGAGAAAGATCACTATATGGGATCATATTGGTCATAACGCACTGAACTACACTCAGACAGAATCATACTCATAACATCTGGATATGTTAAGGTATTGATTAGATTTGCTTTGACCAGTGTACCTCACACTATCAGACATATTCAGACATTTTCTGTTTTTCTATCTTTTTCTTTTGTGTAATAGCATTTGTGATATTTCACATTGCATAATATTTTTCATGATACAGTCAACTGTGTTCCATGCAAAAAGAAATAAGAACGTTAAATCGTCTACCTTAAGGTCGATCTTTCGATACGCAGATAAGGCCTCAGATTTAACAAAATAAGAAACTAAAACAAGTTGAAGTTGTATAACTCAACAACGATCAGGTCGGTACTCCCGTACACGCAGAGAAAGTCCGATGAGTTATACGAAACACCAAAGAAAATAAAGCAGAACGTCAAACGAACAACAATCAGGTCGGTCTTGTGGATACGCAGAGAAAGTCCGATCGTTTGACAAAAGAAAGAAAATCAAACAAGTTTAAATCTTTGCAAAATGAACACATGTGTACACAGTGACTTCTCATTACTATCTTCACACTTATTATCTTTTTGTGTCATGAAATATGCATCAAGATGTTGTTCACTTGGTCAAGCATTAGTATTTAGTGTATATCACATCTGAATACTTTCTGATTTGTCGAGCCTACCAAGCACATCAAACAAATGATCTTATGGCTCATTCATCTACTCTATTCATGAGTCAGATACGTAAGCCAATGTACCATCATTTCCCAATGATCAATTTCTCACAATTTTCTGATTTTGCATGTATTCACCTTCCTTCCTTATATATTTTGCATGTATCCACCTTCTCCCCATAACATGCTTTTTCTCAATTACTCTCCCTTACTTACAATTCTCCCCCTTAAAATGAAAACTCTATTTTTGGATTTTCATTTTACAAAAACAAGACTCTGTTTTTGGCTTTTTGAGAAAAACTTGTAAACAAGGAAAAGTGATCAATCAACACGGATATTTTTCAGTTTAGAATTTAGAAAATTTGCAGAGTAGAAAGATTTATCATGAAATTTAAATTAAGCAGAATACTCCTCCATCAACAATTTTTCAATCGTCGATAGGTCTTCTAGAAGTTCCTGCACACTGGGCAAACATATTAGTTCACAAATGACCCGAAGCGAATCGCTTCTGGTGACCAGTGTCCTGGTTTTGCTTAGAAACCACCTTGGGTTTCCATGTCTGTTGTTTTGGTAATTCAGCTTTTGATGAAACAGTCACAGGTGACTGTGATGATGAAGCCACATTTTGAACCTTTGAGAACATAGGAACAAAACGATTTTGCTTTTGAAAGAATGTAGGTTCAACTTCATCAAAAACTCTCCCCCGTTCATCAAAGAACTTTGTGTTGACAGGTTTACCAAAAACTAATTTATGTTGAAACCTTGTGTTTGATTCAGCAGGAAGTGGACAATCTTTTGCCATGTGCCCTTTTTGGCGGCAAACATAACAAATTCGAGTGGATTTGTCCCACTTTGGATGTACCTGCGAAAAACACACATGAATATCTCTAGCATGATCAGAATGAGAATCATATACCTGATGCCTGTGATCATGAACCCATTTAGATGTTGGGCTTCTAGATAGAAAACTTTCAGGAGAAATATCAGCTTTCACAAACACTTCTGAAATTTTCCTAGCATCGACACAATGAAGAGGAAATTCTTTGTCTGAGAAAAGCTGATCAGAACCTTTTAGCTTTTAAAATCTTCCAGGTTGAACTTTGTCTGCTTTAAACACGTCCTTCTTCACTTGTTTCATCTTAAGTTTCTTCAAATTCTGTGCTTCAGATGTTGGAACTTCTTCAGTTATAGCCGTCTTCTCTTGGAAACCCAGACCAACATTCTTTCCAGAACCTTTCACCTCTGATGTAGAATGTCCATTCTTTGCTAAACGAGAAAACTCAGCTTTTACTTCAGTCACATTCCTTTGGTCATAGAATATCTTCTCGTCAAATTATGATTAAGACCGAATCTTGTCACTTGAAGTAGCCGACTTTTCATTATCAGCCGAAGATGAACCAGAAACAAATTTCGGTGCTGGAGGAATTTCAGATTTCATAATCTGTTTCTTATTCTTCTTGCTCTTCTTCTTCTTAACAACCTTTACTTCTTCAGAAGTAGTAGATGAAATCTTTGAATAATCAAAATCATCAACCTGTTCCTTCACTTGTTTGAAAGCTTCCTTGATATGAGCAGGGGGTGATGCAGTTTTATCAAACATCCTTTCAAAATTTGCATCATTTGCTAAGAGGCTTGTGAAAACTTGAGAATTAGAAACATTGTTGAGCAATCTTTTAGCATCAAGAACTTGAATTTTGAGATTAGAAATTTGTTGTTGAGCTTCTGCACATTCCTTTTCTTTAGCAATCAATCGCTTCGCAACTTTGTGAGTTTCGAACTTTTGCATACGAAGATTGTCAAGTCCTTCATGTAATTCCTTCTTCAGTTTATCTTCATTTCTCTTTTGAATTTCCAGATTTGCAGCTTGAACCTTGTTAACCCTAACCAACTCACGCTTCTCATCCAATAACTTTTCCATATCTACTTGATATGCTTCAATTTTAACAGCATATTCTTCAACATTCTTTGTAAGCAAATCAAGCTTGATTTTGGACTTGTCAAATAAATTTTGAAAAGCATTAGCAGCATCTTCTGCCTCTTCCTTCCATTTCTTCACTTCTTTGACCAACTCAGCCTTTTCTTCATAAATCTCAGTGTTTGAAGTTTCAACATTCTTCTTATCTTGCTTCAAAACGTCTAAAACTTCAGTCAACATTTTGATTTCAGTAGTCAAATCCTCATTCTTCAAAACCAAACCCTTTTCATGTTCTTTAGAAATCTTCAACTCGGACTTAATCACATCAAATTCCTCATTCAATTTGAACTTTCTTCATCAACAAAGCATTTTCCTTCATCAGACTCTCCAAATTTTCAGCAGATTCATAAGAACTTGAAATTGAACTAGTATCGAAACTAGTATCTGAATAGGAATCATCTGATGGAACATGAGTAACAATCAAAGCTGATGAATCATAACCAAATTGCTGACCCCAATCATAAACACCATCTTTTTGAGCTGTCAAAGCTGTAGACTTGCTAGTGTTACTAGTAGATGGTTGAGAAAAACCAGGCTTTGATGATTGTGAACCACCAGACTTGTTTGTATTTGTCTGTTGACAGTCTTTAGCAAAATGTCCAAGTTGTGAACATTTGTAACACTTTAATTTGGACTTGTCAAAACCCAATTTATCACCAGAAATATTCCTTCCATGCTTCTTAAAGAATCTCTTGGATCGTTGACACAACATAGCATATTGCCAAGAAACATCTAATTCAGTTAATTGATCATCATCAAGAGCATCAAGATACTCACTAGTTAACTTTGCATCAGCAACATTTTTGAGAATCAAACCAAAGGACGATGAAATCAATGCAGAAATCATCTTGGCACAATCATCTGTTGATTCTGCCGAGAAAACATTTTGATTTGAAAATTTTGGAATAGTGAAATTGCAACCCCTTGAAGAACTATTATCATAATTTCCTGAAGCTCCAACTATAAAAGCAACACTTGGTGCTGTATTCTGATTTGGCTTAGACTTTGCACTCATGTTTGCACTATTCTCACCATGGTATAACTCAGGATTTTGCAAAGTAGCAGTTGACTTTTTGTTGTTTAACATTTCCATTTCCCGAGCATGAAGTTTTCCAGTAAGCTCGTGAAATGTCATTGTAGAATAATCCTCGTCATGTGTAAGAAGCAGAACATAATTTTCCAATTTCTCTGGCAAGGCTTCCAAAATCTTTTCTTTCAAATCTGCATCAGTCTTTTCAATCCCAACAATCTTTAATTCACTAATCAGATGTGAAAATCGGGAAACGAGAGAAGTAATGTTTTCATTGTCATAATTCTGGAAATTATCAAACTCTTTGTTCAAAACCTTCTTTCGACTCTTCTTGTAGTCATCATTACCCTCACATCTCGCTGATAAAGCATCCCACAATTGCTTAGATTTCTTGCAAGAGCTAAATTGATGAAGCAACTCAGTAGGTAAAGCCATAGTAAGATAACCATAAACTTTCTTTTCAAGCTCATAACTTTTTCTTTCAGCAGCATCAAAATCTTGAATTTCTTTAAGATCTCCATCTTCCATTGGTCATTCATACAACTTTCGAATTGGAATCCATAGATCAATATCATTTGTACTTATGTAAGCAGAAAATCGTTTCTTCCAGTTTTGATAATCTTCTAGCTTCAACAATTTGGGAACTTTCTGACTTGTTCCAATTTCATTATCAAAATTTAGCATAGTTTGCATTGCACTCTGCATTGCAGCAAATGCTTGAAATTCCGACATTGTGAAAATTTGAATCTGGTGACCGAACCTGCTCTGAACCTAACACTGATCTCCGATCTTCCACCGAACCTTGTCCGAACCTAAAACCAAAGTCCGAACTCCGTCTGAACGAGCTCCGAAATAAAAACAACAGGCCGAACTCCTAAACGACTCCGATCTATCTCCGAACCACCTCTGAACTCCGAACTTTGACCGAACTCTCACCGAAAACACACCGAACGATGACCGAACTTCAAGTTCAGAGCAGTTACTCCGAACCTAAACTGGAGACTCCGAACTTCGAACTCATTTTCCAAAAACACACGAAAAATGACTGATTTCGATGAAACTCGATACTGTGGACCAGAAGAATCAGTAAAAAGTGATTTAGCAGCAAATTTGACACAAAACGCACGTCAAAAATGATTGAAAATACTCAATGAAACTCAAGAAATCTTCAATAACGCTCAATAATCCGAGAATAGCAACCACATATCAGTAGAGTGAACCAGAAAGTTCTGATAAGCTCTGATACCACTTGAAAATGCGTGAACATCGGATCGTCTACTCGATCTAGCTAATCGGACATCGAAACGTAATTAACCGATTGTTTTATTGATGAAGGAATCAATTACAATCAGTATAAACACAGAGAACTGACACAGAGATTACACCTCAGAAACACACACTTAACAGTAATCTTGCACGCTCAGAACTCTATCAATTACAAAGATCAAACGTATATTTATACCCAGCTGGCCGATCCTTGTCCGAATCTCAGGTTCGGACAGTCCGAACTCCAGGTTCGGACCAGGCTCGGCCCAGCCAAATAAGTCTTGAACTTGATCTTCGTTTGATACTTCACAATTCAGGTATCAACAAGTGTCAACACAAAGGTTGGTGAGTTCACAGGTTTATCAGTTCAAAAACAGTTTAAGTTGAAAGTAGTGCAACTGTTCAAAAACAGTTCAAGTTGAGTTTAAGATTGACTGTTCAACAACCGTCAAGTTGTAAGAGCATAATCACTAATATATATCAAATAGCTAGCTAGGCTATATACATGAAACTTCGCACGTTGATGGTCACCGAAGCTAACAGTTGTTTATAGTTTGCACAGTTTGCCTTGTTGTGTTTAAGACGAATATAACACCCGTTCGATATCAACATATATATATATTTATATAATATATATATATATATAACACCATAGGCGGAAACACCATAGATCATGGCTGTTGGATGATCTTGATGGACGCCCCAGATCAATCCGCAATGGATGTAGCGTTTTTGCTTGATGTATTTTACCCTAAACCTATATATATATATATATATATATATATATATATATATAGATGTCAAAACTATATTTTAATTTAAAATGATAAGCTAAACATATTCTACAATCCAAAATACGATTTACGGGGTTCTAATGGTTCCAAATATGTTTTTACGGGTTTAAGATACGACAAGGAACCATTTTGGTACAAGATCTAGTCATCATACGCTAAAAAAAACACAAAAATCATAATAATAGAAAACATGGAGGTCACCGGGTTCAAAACCGTGAGCTCTGATTCACAACCCAATGCCCAAAGAACTGAACCAGCGGTTCTTTATTGTCAAATCTCGTTCAAAAATTGTTTTATCTTAACGGTTTGGTGAAAGCACAGTTTTTCTTGAAGAAAATAAACAAAAACAAATGGCCTGGCTGAGATTCGAACAATCAACCTCAAGGTTAGGAGCCAGGAGAACTAGCCATTGGGCTAAGTTCTGATTTGTTGATGGAGACCTTTCGAAAGCCTTTTAAACGGATTAGAGGGTATCCCAGATTGCTAAGAAGAAGAAAAAAATTAAAACTGTCGTAGGTGGGGATCGAACCCGCGACGCTAATGTTAACATGCGGATGATGGACCAACGAGGCTAGCAGCCTCGCTGGTTAATAACCGCTAAAACAAATACATGAGGCGTTTTAACCAGCCATCATCTTCTCCATCTAACTCACCAAATCGATTGGACTTCCATGACCGACCAGAAAACTTCACGCAACCAAAACAGACGGATACGAAATCACATACGCAACGGAGTTTTGGATCGTACCTGGTATGAAAATGGAGACAAATCTTCGATGAGTGATGATGGTGCGCACGGACGACGGCTTGATCCAACATCGGTCTCACCCCGTTGTTCCTCGTCGGAACTATGCTTGCTCGAGACAGCATGTGCTGGAAAGAAACCCTAATATGGTCGGAAAGGGATGAATCAGGGGTGAAACAAGTGAAGGACTTGCTAATTAAAGACGGTGAATGCTCGCCGGTTTCATTGCGGGTATCCCTCGAAGGCCAAGAAGGTGCCGATGGGCTTCTGATGATCGAATGGAATGATGATGGTTGATCAAGTTGAATGATTGAAATGGTTTTTAGGTGTCGATCGGTTATGGTGAATTGAGGGTCGGACGATGCGAAACTGATGTCGACATTGAATAATCAGCAAAACGAAATGCGACGGTCGACGGTTTAATGATTTCTCCAATTTTACTTTGCCAATATGGCAACAACCGTCCCCCACCAATTTACACTATGAGTGATTAAGTTGAGCTTTTGACAACACCGGTCCCTCAAGTTTGTTTAATAAATTGAAGTTTAGAAATTGGCAAAACGGGTCCCTCAAGGTTTATAAGTTTTAGTGAACTTTAACATGGTTACCGGAACCAACTTAGACTATGACTAAACGTATATGTATCACAACATATTTAACGTGTGACGCTAATAAAATATGAACCTTGTCTCATAACATAAAATCACGAATATAGATTTATAAATATATACTTTAAATTCATATAAAACCATAGATATAATTTCATAACTATATGTTGAGTTCATATAAAATGATGAACATGAAATCATAACGATACGTATATATTCACATAACTCATAAAACTTTACGTGTAACTACGTGACACATTGTCACATAAAATAATAGGATAAAATGTGTTTATAATACATATATCACCTAAAATCATAAGTTTAATTATCACATAAAATGATAAAGTGTTCACATAAAATTATAGAATATGATTTACGTAAAATTATAGAATATAAAACGTCTACGCTCAAGTGCATGCTCGTAGTGCACCCCAAATAATACAGTCAACACAAGTCAGTCTCATAAATGTTCACACAACATTTAAAGCAGTTTAGGTTTACGTAAAATCGGGAACGGACCTGAAAAGTCGGATTGTCACAACTAACACTAGTGCTACATCGCACGTCTGAGAAAACGGTAATAAAAAACGTCGAGACTATACACGAATGAAAGATAAAAATGCAACGAGTTTAATGGTGTAACTTTTATAAAAATCCTACAAAGTATAAAAAAGTTATGGATTTTTTAAAATGAAGGGGGTGTTTTCTATAGTTATGTTAATTGACAGAATTACCCTTTATAATTAAAAAAAAGAAAAGAAAAAAGACACATGGCATGATCTAGTTAACTCTGGAAATTTTCAACAACTAGATGATGGTTAATGAGTTATTCCCTAAGCTTTGGTTAATATTAATTCCATCCCCTATATATATATATATATATATATATATATATATATATATATATATATATATATATATAGGAAAAGGATCATTGGAAAACCCTCTAAATATTGGAAAACCTGAAAAACCTTTTTCAACCAATCACATTATTTCTTTCTTTTTTAAATTTTCTTTTATTTAAAGGGGCAATATGGTAACATGACATAATCTATTTTAGTAAACTGTTTTTAATAACTGTTTAAATTAATTTTCCCTCTCTCATCTCCTCTTTCTTAAAATCTCATCTCTCTCCTTTAATTTTAAATTTCCAGGTCAAATTAAAAAAAAAAAACCAACCTGATTTACAAATGAAAAAATCGTTGACCAGCAGTTCATCACCAGCACAACGATTGTTACATCGTTGTAACAATAATTTTAGGTATTTTTTCAAGAAAATAAAACTATGGTTACATAGGTGTAACCATTCAGAAAGTTACCTAGAAAGAAAGAAGTTGATAGGAGATTACTACATACATTTATGTAATAACTATCATATGCGTAATCACGTGAAACAATTTTATAACGTTCTAGAAAGAAAATACATGGTGTCACATTCGTGTACCATCAATTAAAAACATGTGAAATAAAAGTTACATTTATGTAATAACTATCATATGCGTAATCACGTGAAACAATTTCATAACGTTGTAGAAATAAAATACATGGTGTTACATTCGTGTAACATCAACTAAAAACGTGTGAAATAAAAGTGTTACATACGTGTAATCAGATCTAGAAACAATAGAACCACGAACACAATTTACAAACTTTTCTGAATGGTTACACCTATGTAACCATCGTTTATTTTTTTGAAAAAAAAAACTAAAATTATTGTTACAACGATGTAACAATCGTTACACTGGTGATGAACTAATGATCAACTATTTTTTTCTTTTGTAAATTAGTTTTTTTTTAAATTTGGCCTAAAAATTTGAAATTAAAGGAGAGGGAGTTTAGGAAAGAAGAGATGGGAGAGAGAAAATTGATTTAAACATTTATTAATAAAAATATGGTTTGTCTATTATGCTCTTGGTGCACTAAATAAATTTTAAATTATTTCCAAAAATAACACATTCATTTTCAACCATAGATTAACTAATCAATGATGTAAGATGGGTTTTCCAGGTTTTCTAAAAAGATGAGGTTTTCCATTGAACCTTACCCTATATATAGGGTAGGGATCCATGGAAAACCCCTATTTTCTAGAAAACCTGGAAAACCCTTTTTTAGCCATTGATTACAAGATTAATGGTCTAGATTAAACAGGGGCTAGAGTGTAAATAATCTTAAGATATCTCATTTAATTATGGGCAATATTGTAATTTGTCTTACCCAAAAATTGAACTGCCAAATCCAATAATCCTCAATTTTTGTTTCATACCATCTCTCTCCTCTAATTTGCTCCCGATTTTTAGTGAATCTAGCTCCAAAAAAAAACAACCGATCGTTTCCTTTTAAGGGTTTTGAAGAATGGCGTTCGTGCACTAGGGTTTGAAGAGGGATAGGGCGACATCAACGGAGAAGGGCGACAACGACGGCGAACTGGAATATATTCTTGTCCGGCGACGGCGATTAGGGCACACTCGATTCGGTAGGTTTACTCCTTTCGCAAAAATCATAATATTTTTGGTCTACTTACAGCGATGTAATTACCAGTTACAACGATGTAATCAACAAATCTTCAGGTGTGGATTCACGCACGTAATCGTTGTAATTACCAGTTACAGCGATGTAATCAACAAATCTTCTCTGGTTTTATAAATCCTTACGGTGCTGTAACTATCCATTTTTTTGTTGTTTTTTAACCAACAGTGGTGTAAACATCGATTGTTAAATGGTTACAATGTTGTAACAAACGAATTTTTAAAAATCTACCCTGATTTTATAAATCGTTACATAAGATGATTACAATTTTGTCAAGTATTCAAATGTTGGGTAATAACGATAGTAAAAGTGTAACTTTATTGAAATTGTGGAATCATAATAGTTACATTACTGTTATTGAGAAACCCACTTGTTTCTTTGTTTCCCAACATTTGATTTTCTAAACAGTTACAGTGATGTAACCAGTAAAGGTTTCCTTGTACTAAATCTGTTTCATTACACATCAATTTGGTTTTTTTGTTTATTTTGAAAATAATTACAGTGTTGTAACCAACAAATGTTATTTCTTTTATTCAAGAAGTGATTCTTGCTACCGGATAAAGAATTGTGGGTTACAGTACTGTAATAAGACTGGAAATGGATTTCTTTTGAGCTTGTATGAAATAATATGATGTAAAAATGGTTGTAAACGTTTAAAATTGTTGAAGCATAAAAGTTACATTACTGTTATTTAAATACCCCCTTGTTTGTTTGTTTTTCAAAATTTGTTTGTGCAAACAGTTACGGTACTGTAACAAGAAAATAATGATAGTGAAATGTTATGTAATTGGGTAAGAATGATAGTGAAAGTGTAACTGTATTGAAATTGGTGAAGCATAAGTGTTACATTACTGTTATTGAGATACCCACTTGTTTCTTTGTTTTTCAACAATTGAGCTTGTAAACAGTTACAGTATGGTTACATATTTTGCTTATTTATGCAGACTTTAATATCTTGTAACTGTAGACATGGAAAAAAAAGAAGGTAACCGATGTACCATGTTTTTATAAGTAGTTTCAAAACATAGACTTTGTGTGGAATGAGATGTAATTTATGTTGCACACCGTAAAGGATGTGGATGTTGTTATGTTCCCGTTACTTCAGGCTAGCCATTACTATTTGGTTTGTTTAGAATTGAAGATTCTGATGATAGTTGTAATTGATAATTGGGAAAAGAGCAATGTGAGCTTGAAGAATGATGGTTTGTATGCCAACAAAAACACGGTTTGCAAATTGGTAAAAGTCCAATCAACTATCTACGTAATAGTTTTTTTTTTCGTAGTAAAATTAATTTCTTGAATTTTTTTTGCAGAAACATGTGTTTTTGAGTTACCTCATAAATGTTGGACATGCAAAATGCAAGGAGCTTAACAAGATATCTCATTTAATTATGGGCAATATTGTAATTTGTCTTACCCAAAAATTGAACTGCCATGGAAAACCCCTATTTTCTAGAAAACCTGGAAAACCCTTTTTTAGCCATTGATTACAAGATTAATGGTCTAGATTAAACAGGGGCTAGAGTGTAAATAATCTTAAGATATCTCATTTAATTATGGGCAATATTGTAATTTGTCTTACCCAAAAATTGAACTGCCAAATCCAATAATCCTCAATTTTTGTTTCATACCATCTCTCTCCTCTAATTTGCTCCCGATTTTTAGTGAATCTAGCTCCAAAAAAAAACAACCGATCGTTTCCTTTTAAGGGTTTTGAAGAATGGCGTTCGTGCACTAGGGTTTGAAGAGGGATAGGGCGACATCAACGGAGAAGGGCGACAACGACGGCGAACTGGAATATATTCTTGTCCGGCGACGGCGATTAGGGCACACTCGATTCGGTAGGTTTACTCCTTTCGCAAAAATCATAATATTTTTGGTCTACTTACAGCGATGTAATTACCAGTTACAACGATGTAATCAACAAATCTTCAGGTGTGGATTCACGCACGTAATCGTTGTAATTACCAGTTACAGCGATGTAATCAACAAATCTTCTCTGGTTTTATAAATCCTTACGGTGCTGTAACTATCCATTTTTTTGTTGTTTTTTAACCAACAGTGGTGTAAACATCGATTGTTAAATGGTTACAATGTTGTAACAAACGAATTTTTAAAAATCTACCCTGATTTTATAAATCGTTACATAAGATGATTACAATTTTGTCAAGTATTCAAATGTTGGGTAATAACGATAGTAAAAGTGTAACTTTATTGAAATTGTGGAATCATAATAGTTACATTACTGTTATTGAGAAACCCACTTGTTTCTTTGTTTCCCAACATTTGATTTTCTAAACAGTTACAGTGATGTAACCAGTAAAGGTTTCCTTGTACTAAATCTGTTTCATTACACATCAATTTGGTTTTTTTGTTTATTTTGAAAATAATTACAGTGTTGTAACCAACAAATGTTATTTCTTTTATTCAAGAAGTGATTCTTGCTACCGGATAAAGAATTGTGGGTTACAGTACTGTAATAAGACTGGAAATGGATTTCTTTTGAGCTTGTATGAAATAATATGATGTAAAAATGGTTGTAAACGTTTAAAATTGTTGAAGCATAAAAGTTACATTACTGTTATTTAAATACCCCCTTGTTTGTTTGTTTTTCAAAATTTGTTTGTGCAAACAGTTACGGTACTGTAACAAGAAAATAATGATAGTGAAATGTTATGTAATTGGGTAAGAATGATAGTGAAAGTGTAACTGTATTGAAATTGGTGAAGCATAAGTGTTACATTACTGTTATTGAGATACCCACTTGTTTCTTTGTTTTTCAACAATTGAGCTTGTAAACAGTTACAGTATGGTTACATATTTTGCTTATTTATGCAGACTTTAATATCTTGTAACTGTAGACATGGAAAAAAAAGAAGGTAACCGATGTACCATGTTTTTATAAGTAGTTTCAAAACATAGACTTTGTGTGGAATGAGATGTAATTTATGTTGCACACCGTAAAGGATGTGGATGTTGTTATGTTCCCGTTACTTCAGGCTAGCCATTACTATTTGGTTTGTTTAGAATTGAAGATTCTGATGATAGTTGTAATTGATAATTGGGAAAAGAGCAATGTGAGCTTGAAGAATGATGGTTTGTATGCCAACAAAAACACGGTTTGCAAATTGGTAAAAGTCCAATCAACTATCTACGTAATAGTTTTTTTTTTCGTAGTAAAATTAATTTCTTGAATTTTTTTTGCAGAAACATGTGTTTTTGAGTTACCTCATAAATGTTGGACATGCAAAATGCAAGGAGCTTAACAAGATATCTCATTTAATTATGGGCAATATTGTAATTTGTCTTACCCAAAAATTGAACTGCCATGGAAAACCCCTATTTTCTAGAAAACCTGGAAAACCCTTTTTTAGCCATTGATTACAAGATTAATGGTCTAGATTAAACAGGGGCTAGAGTGTAAATAATCTTAAGATATCTCATTTAATTATGGGCAATATTGTAATTTGTCTTACCCAAAAATTGAACTGCCAAATCCAATAATCCTCAATTTTTGTTTCATACCATCTCTCTCCTCTAATTTGCTCCCGATTTTTAGTGAATCTAGCTCCAAAAAAAAACAACCGATCGTTTCCTTTTAAGGGTTTTGAAGAATGGCGTTCGTGCACTAGGGTTTGAAGAGGGATAGGGCGACATCAACGGAGAAGGGCGACAACGACGGCGAACTGGAATATATTCTTGTCCGGCGACGGCGATTAGGGCACACTCGATTCGGTAGGTTTACTCCTTTCGCAAAAATCATAATATTTTTGGTCTACTTACAGCGATGTAATTACCAGTTACAACGATGTAATCAACAAATCTTCAGGTGTGGATTCACGCACGTAATCGTTGTAATTACCAGTTACAGCGATGTAATCAACAAATCTTCTCTGGTTTTATAAATCCTTACGGTGCTGTAACTATCCATTTTTTTGTTGTTTTTTAACCAACAGTGGTGTAAACATCGATTGTTAAATGGTTACAATGTTGTAACAAACGAATTTTTAAAAATCTACCCTGATTTTATAAATCGTTACATAAGATGATTACAATTTTGTCAAGTATTCAAATGTTGGGTAATAACGATAGTAAAAGTGTAACTTTATTGAAATTGTGGAATCATAATAGTTACATTACTGTTATTGAGAAACCCACTTGTTTCTTTGTTTCCCAACATTTGATTTTCTAAACAGTTACAGTGATGTAACCAGTAAAGGTTTCCTTGTACTAAATCTGTTTCATTACACATCAATTTGGTTTTTTTGTTTATTTTGAAAATAATTACAGTGTTGTAACCAACAAATGTTATTTCTTTTATTCAAGAAGTGATTCTTGCTACCGGATAAAGAATTGTGGGTTACAGTACTGTAATAAGACTGGAAATGGATTTCTTTTGAGCTTGTATGAAATAATATGATGTAAAAATGGTTGTAAACGTTTAAAATTGTTGAAGCATAAAAGTTACATTACTGTTATTTAAATACCCCCTTGTTTGTTTGTTTTTCAAAATTTGTTTGTGCAAACAGTTACGGTACTGTAACAAGAAAATAATGATAGTGAAATGTTATGTAATTGGGTAAGAATGATAGTGAAAGTGTAACTGTATTGAAATTGGTGAAGCATAAGTGTTACATTACTGTTATTGAGATACCCACTTGTTTCTTTGTTTTTCAACAATTGAGCTTGTAAACAGTTACAGTATGGTTACATATTTTGCTTATTTATGCAGACTTTAATATCTTGTAACTGTAGACATGGAAAAAAAAGAAGGTAACCGATGTACCATGTTTTTATAAGTAGTTTCAAAACATAGACTTTGTGTGGAATGAGATGTAATTTATGTTGCACACCGTAAAGGATGTGGATGTTGTTATGTTCCCGTTACTTCAGGCTAGCCATTACTATTTGGTTTGTTTAGAATTGAAGATTCTGATGATAGTTGTAATTGATAATTGGGAAAAGAGCAATGTGAGCTTGAAGAATGATGGTTTGTATGCCAACAAAAACACGGTTTGCAAATTGGTAAAAGTCCAATCAACTATCTACGTAATAGTTTTTTTTTTCGTAGTAAAATTAATTTCTTGAATTTTTTTTGCAGAAACATGTGTTTTTGAGTTACCTCATAAATGTTGGACATGCAAAATGCAAGGAGCTTAACAAGGTCGGGTGGACAACTAATGACAACTTCAAAGATTGTGGTGTCTTCCTAATGAGACATATGGAGATGTTTTATGGAAGTAAAGGGAATATGTTTAGTTGTGGATTCCCTGCCAAAAGAGAAGAAAAGAAAAGGAAGATCAACGCTTTAAGACGGAAGTACGCTTGTAAGATTTTGACAAGTGAGGCAAATAACTACAAGGATAAGGTGGTATGGGAAGCAGAAGAGTATTACAAGATGCTTAAAACATGAACAACCAAAATTGGATTATGCGATGTTTTTAACTTAACTTTAGTTTTGAACAATGATGCTTAAGTTTTTTTTTATGTTACTGGTTTTTGTATGAATATATGAAAACTTTGGATGTTACAGCAGTGTTATATTATGTTACAGCAGGGTTATATTTTGTTACAGTAGTGTTAGTACATGTGTTATAATTAAAAGGTATTGTTATGTAGTAGATTCGTGTATTTGATATTAATATTCTGAAATTGTTGTTTCTTATAGCAGTGTTATGTTTAGGGAAATCATGACAGTATTGTTGTTATTGTAAACAATTCAATTTGTGTAAGTTATAAGATGTTTCCTTTTTGGGTCTATAATCTAGAAATGTTAAAGTATTTGATATCAAGATAGTTCTAAAAAACAAACATATGTAATTACTATTTGAAAATATGTAATTGGTATTAACTAGCAAATGTAAATTTATAGTTGGTATTAGTGTTTTAGCAATGTTTCATGGATGTTATGTTACAGTGTTGTTACTGTTTTATTTGATACGTCTTGTAAATGTTACATCTTTGATTCATTTTTTTCTAAACTTAATGTAAGTGTATAACATTAGTTGTAATGTTATTGTTGCAGTTTGAGCACATTGTAGCCATCGAAAAATGGATAAGCAACCAGGAGGTAAGTATTGTAATAATTTGTTGTAACAAAACACTAATACCAACTATAAATTTACATTTGCTAGTAACAAAATTGTAAATCAATTAATAAGATAAGAATAATAACTCAACAAATAATGTCGTTGACAGGAAGTTGAATAAACATGAAAAGTACTTGTAAAAAAAAGCTAAGATAATATAAAGAAAACATGAGTAAAAAAAATCAACCACGATACTCTTCATCCAAAGTATCTTCCGTTAAATCTTTAGGTGTGGATTCACGCACGTCATCGTTGTTGTTGGTACTAACTTTTTTCCGTCCTTGACGTTGAAGTTCTTGAAACTTTTTCAGTTCCTCTAGATCCGCCTTCTTCTTAGGACAATTGCGAGAGTCATGATCATTTACCATTCGAGAACAATACTTACACTTCCTTAACGGCTTGTTAAGTACTTCAATTGCTTTCTCACCGGGTCCCCTTAGCCGCTTAGCTGTAATTTATTACATCAGGTTACTTCGTTACAGCATTGTAACAAAGAATAGTAACAAAGTTAAGATTTGTTTTCCTACAAACTAAACCTCGTCTTACTGAAGTATCTAAGTTTATATAACCAAAAAGTACCATTAAACATTTTATATGCTCAATAAACCTTATATACCATTGATTAGTCCATGAATAAAATTTTAATACTCACATTAGATTACTTTGTTAAAGTGATATAACAACAGTAAAGTAAAACTCACGATGAAGATTTGAATTGTTAATAGATCCCCACAAACGTGGAATAGTTATATTAAGAAACTAGTTAAGTAGTATTAATGTGTAAATCTAAAACAGAAAAAATATTACATTGGTGTAACATAAATTCATCAGTTATTAACTTGGACCCATATCCTGAAAAAAATACATTATTACAGCAATGTAACATTGTAATTTAATAAAAAGCTACTTTTTGATAACACTATATTATTACATCAGTGTAACAAAAAATTGATTGAACGTAACCAAAACATGAACAATTATGTAGCTGTATAATGTTACATTGATGTAACAGTTATACTTTCTTACTGTGTCGCTTTAAATTGTTACAGTGGTGTAATAGTTGTATTACGGACTTGAGATTGAATAAGGATTTTTTTTTTTAAATTATTGATAAAATTTAATCCATAAATATGTATTAAAAAGAAGGAATTGTTAGATCCGTGTAACATATATATTTTATTATATACTATGAGGTGATTATTATGAATCGTTACATCATTGTAACAATTAAGTAATTGATATTCAAACCTTCTTGCTGAAGGCTGGTAATATCCGCAGATTCCATAACAGCTAATTGTTGCTTTTGCCAGGCGTAGAAAGAGGTGGACTTCTATCTCCGTTATCGATCGCATTCGAAGAACAAGGATCGACATTATTTACATTCGCATTGACCGGATCATTATCATACTTGTCTTGGAGGCTTGGGTTGGGTGATTCGACACCATCGATTGATTCATGTTGTTGATTATAATCATTTGGATTACAGAATGGAATGTCGACATCATCAATTGATGTTCGGGATTGATTTTTTCCTTCTTTACCTTGATCTTGCATGGCAATTGGGAATGATGAACGTGATGAAAGTTAAAGGAGAAAACGTGGAGAATGACTGGCATTAGGGTTTAGTAATTTTCGATTGATATTAGTTTTAATAATGAGAAATCCCTGAAAAATTTCAAGATTGTTATTAACATTAAATTTTAAAAATACTTTATTAAAATAGATTTGGTAGATTTACATGATTGCCCTTTAATTAAAATAAAAATAAAAAATTAATTGGAATTATGTGATTGGTGGAGTGTAGTTTTCCAAGTTTTCCAAGAAGTTATGGGTTTTCCATTGATCTTCTTCCTATATATATATATATATATATATATATATATATATAGGTAATGAAAACCTCTCCGAGTTTGGAAAACCGTGAAAACCAAGCTAAAAATTTCTATTTTTGTTCTGATTTTTTTTAGCTTAGAGAATCACCATAAAAAAATCGGAACAAAAATCGAATTTTTTAGCTTGGTTTTCATGGTTTTCCAAACTCGGTGAGGTTTTCATTTTATCCTTCCTCTCTCTCTCTCTCTCTCTCTCTCTCTCTCATATATATATATATATATATATATATATATATATATATATAGGGCATGGTTACTTTGCAAACCAAACCCTCATGCAAACTATGAAAACCAAGGGTAATTTTGTCCATTGTAATGCTTTTGACTTTTGAAGACAATTGCATGACATGACATTTTTTCTTCTTTTAAAAAATTATTCTCTTTCTTACTTTTTCAAATCCCAATAGACTTTTTCTTTTTCTCTCTCATATTTTACTAATATTTATAACGATTTTTTTATCATGCTTTCATAATTTTATAGATAAATAATAATTATTATCTATTAATAATACAAAAAATTAATTTTTTTTATTAATTAAAATGAAACATTACAATCAGTATTTTGTATTAATTTATAAGAAGCAATTACAATCAATATTAAACGTAAACAAAAATATAACAAAGCTAACAAAAAATATGAAAAGCTAATTATGCTTCCGTTTTTTATAATCATCCGCATCTTTGACACATAAATCTTTCCACCTACAAAAAAATAAGTTCATCAATTAATATACATAAAACCTTACACGTGTTATATATGTTACATAGGAAAATATACTTGCGTTACACAGGTAAAATTACATATACATATGTTACACATGTATAATTACATATGTAACATCGTTAAAAAATCTAACAAGATTTACTATAAGTACATACGTAAAATTATGTATGCAACATTATGACATGGGTAAATTTACATATGTTGCATAGGTAAAATTACATATGTAACATCGTTAAAAATTCTAACAAATTTACCATAAGTACATATGAAAATCACATATGCAACATTGTTACATATGTTACATAGGTAAATTTACATATGTTACATAAGTAAATTTACATATGTTACATAGGAAAAATTACATATGTAACATCGTTAAAATTTCTGACAAGATTTATCA
>JBCNJP010007670.1:25000-49704 GCA_039602395.1 Deinandra increscens subsp. villosa
ATTCGAATTTGATTCGAATTCAACTTAAATTATTATATTAGAATTCGACTCATTTTATTTGAATCGAAATCAAATTTGTAATTTAAAAGTTTAGAATTTGAATAATTCAAATTCGATAAACACCCCACCCCTAGTAATTAGGCAAAATATTATTTATTTTATTCATCAATTTTTCTTAATATAATTAACTCCCACTATGTTAAGATGTGCGTTTTTATACTTTAACTAGTGGGTGACCTGTCGTACGTTACGGCGGCCTCACCATTTTTAAATTACGTGACGGCTTATGATCATACTCTTAAATCTAAATAAGATTTTTTTTTTTTGGAACGGCAGTATGTATAAAAATAAAAACAACTAGCACCAAAGCGGAGCTAGACAATTACAAAGAAAGCATAGGATTAAACATCCAATCGTCCCAACGAATTACGACCTTACTATTTCTAGAAGTGAACCACGAAAAAGAGTGAAAAACAATTAGATCGAAGAGTTCGCCGTTCCGAAATTTGTTTGGATGAAATATGAGAATATTCCGTGACTTCCAAACGAACCACCATGTAGTATAAATAATAGTAAGCAAAACGTCCTTCTTGATCCGCGACGTATTATAGTCTTCAATAGCGTGATACATAGAATGGGGATCCAAAGGCTTCAAACAATCCACCTCTAACCAAGCCGTTATCCTAGATAAAACTTTGACAACAAGCTCACACTCCCCGAATAAATGAGAAGAAGATTCAACCCGGGCATTACAAATAGGACATAATATCGAATATAATTCAATCCCACGTTTAGAAAGGTTGAGACGAGTCGGTAAGCGATCCAAAAATAGTCTCCATATAACAATGTTAACTTTTTTGGGAACATACCTAATCCACCTCGTTGCAAAATTCCCCGCCGGGAGGTAAAAGCGATCTATGCGATTACGAACCTCCTTAACTGAAAAATCCAAATTCCCATCTAAAGACCAAAACCACTTATCATTATCCACCCCTAAGGTAACCTGCGCCATTAAATCAGAAAACAAAAGAAACTGTTCTTCCTCGATACCTCCACGGACATTCCTACGCAAAAACCAAGCCCAAGAATCATCGTCCCGATGATCACAAATGAGACCATCTTTATTAAGAGACAAGGCGAAAATACGAGGGAAACGATTTTGTAAAGACTGGTCCTCTAACCAAACATCCTTCCAAAATTTAGTATCATTACCAATACCAACACATTTGCGCACCACATTATGCGGAATATAATTCTTCTTGTGACACAAGTCGCAAGCTTTCACGATCCGACTCCAAATACTTGAGCGTTTACCACCTCGAAAGTCACCAAATTTGGGTCCGTGAATGGATTTGATGAGCCGAACCCAAAGCGCTTCCCCATTAGAAACAAATCTCCACTTCCATTTATAAAGAAGTGCCAAGTTCATAGCGAAAAGGCTACCAATACCAAGACCGCCGTGATCCTTGCAAGCAAGAGTAAACGCCCAATTAACCCAACATGTTTTCTTTTCTTTTCCATCAAATCCCCAAAAAAAATTTAAACGGATCGATTCAAGCAACTTATTAATAGAGGAAGGAAGAAGAAAAAGGGAAAAATAATACGAACCGAGAGAACCCAATACCGAGGAAACAAGAGTGGATCTACCACCAATGGATAGAAGAGAACGCTTCCATTTATTGAGCCTCTTATTGAATTTCTCAATGATCGGACCCCAACTAGAATTCCGAGACATATTCGAGCCGACCGGAATCCCAAGATACGTGAAAGGCAATCGGTCCGATTTGCATCCGGCAACTTGAGCCATACGAGAAATCTCTTCTGGACTAACCCCAATACCAAATATGGAAGATTTATGTAAATTCATGGAAAGACCCGAAGCCATATGAAAACATTTTAAAATCGCCACCAAGTTTGAGACATTTTCCTTTGACCAGTGACCCATAAAAATAGCATCGTCCGCATAGAATAAATGAGACATGCCAATATCCTTTATACGAATACCATTGAAGAAACCGGCCTCGACCGCATCTTCAAAAAAAACATGGAGACCTTCCATGACTAATAAGAACAAGAAAGGCGCCATGGGATGTAACACCCCAAAATTTTATGACGTAAATTATATACGTGTGTTATACTTGCTAAGTAGCTGAAATACATGTGATATAATATATATGTAGAATAGAGAAACGTCACGACTCGTGTACGAATATTCGACACGAAGTTCGAGGAAATGATAGGAGGCGACATTATAGAATATGATAGATAACGAAAAATAGAGATCGTGGGCACAAACGGATCTTAAATCCGAGTTATAACAAAACGGGAAACCGCAAAATAGTAATTTAGGCCCGGTTTGTAATAAACCTTATTTAAGCTCGAACGTCACTAAATTAAAGCCGAAGCAAAGTTAACACATCAGGTATTGCTAAATACTTGATTTATAATTATTATAAAATATATTTACGACGTTCGGCACGAAAAACGGTGAAATCAGTAACCGTCGTCGTTACGCGATATTAATTGAAATAAGTTCAGTTAACCGTTCGAGATGATTTTAGTGACTCAGCGAAATATAAATAATTATTATAATATCTATGAAAAATTTCAGTCAAAAAGACGTATTCGGTCTGTCAAACGGCCGAGGTCGCGACACTGATTGGACACGCTTGTACCGTGTAGTTAAAAGAATATTCACTGGTTAACGTTTTAACCAAAGAATAAATATAATAATTATATTTATTGGAGTCCCGTAATATTTTAGATATTCGAGAATTTTTATGAACCATTTAAGAGATCTTAAATTATTTAGCGGGTTCAGAAAACAGGGTATAATACCTACTTGTTAAATATTACACCATATTAAAAGAAAATATCTAAACTAATATACGGTTAATTATATATCTACGTATACACGTTTGAGAAAGGACTTCTGGCTTATGAATCATCAATTGAGAATCCTTCTCACTGTGTACGTGTTAAAATTTCTTATTTTGCGTTGTCTCTACGATTGTACTTACTTGAAGAAAAGTGTAGTATAAATACATGCAAACATTGAAACTTAATTCATCCATCCATACTCACACAAATGCATACGACAAAAAGAAAGGTGAAAGGAAGAAAGAAAAGAAAATAGAGAAAGAAGAGAGAGGGAGAGCAACCGGCGGACAAACCCACCTCCCCTCTCCTCTCGACTTTCCGGCCGATGCCCTCCCCGTCACGCTACCGGCAACAAAAACCCAGCAATCCACCTGCTACCCCTCGCCACTCCTCCGGCCGATGATCTTCTGCGCAGGAGCAGCCCCACGACACCAACTTCGCAGCCCCCTTCCTCCATTTTTTTCCCGGCGCACCAGCAGCTCCGCCTGCTCTCGTTTTTCCGGAGACCCTCGATGAAAGATGATGAAGATGATGATGTTTGGTGGTGAGACGGTAGTAGCGGTGAACCGCTGGATGGATGGTGGTGGTGACAGTAGGTGTTCAACGGCTAATGGTGGTGGTTGCAAACGGGTTTAAAACCCGGTAAAACCCGACACCGCCGTCCCCTCTTTCGGTTGATTTTCGGTGACGCTCGGCTGAAGACTAGTGAAGACGGCAACCGTAGTAAACACCCGGGATAGCGGAGAATGGTGGCGGTGATTGGCGGTTGTTAACGGCAGTCGTAGGTGGTTGTAATTCAAGCTAGAAAAAGGGGCGTCGAGTTAACCCGTTTACACTTTCGGATGATTTTTCGGTGGCGTAACGATATCCAAACGACAAACCGACAACGGGGAAATGCTCGTGGTGAGAAAATAGTCGGGAAGGACTATTTGTTTGTCAAGAGCGGACAACTTTATTATTTTGGTTATTCGGACTCGTTTCACGACCCGTCAAGAGGGACATTACGTTAAAGGCATTAAGAAACTGATTCACAAGAACTTAACCAAGAATAATAGCGTTGCAAAGCTAAGGTGAGTTTCTATGAGCCCTCTTTTAAAATTGTTTAAATGTTTTAAACCATTTTTGGGCTGATATACATAACGTTCTGTGAAAAATACTCTCAATTGTTATAATTGCATGTTATATGTATTGATTGTATGGTGATGATTAGAGGAAAGATAGATTGCCATTTCGATGTTTCTAGTAAAATAGACTAAGGATGGTAATCGAGAAAAGATTGGTGGGTAAGGGGCTTCTGAAACAAGAAGTTAAATAGTGTGGTCCCAATGGTGTCAAAACCAAACGGCGTCAAAGCCAGAAAGCGTCAAAGCTAAAACGGCGTCAAAGCCAGATAGCGTCAAAGCTATATAGTGTCAAAACTAAAGGGACCATTGCTACACGATGTGTTCGTAAAGCAAGTGGAAACACTATTTCCCTAAAATAAAATTTAATATGAGACAAGGATGACAAAGCAACAGAAGGTTAGTTTATTCACAAGGTTAGAATATGTGAATATATGTGCTATATGCTTTGTGTTTAATTGTCTAATTGCAGAAATGTGTTTGACAAACCTAAGTGCCTTCGAAAGGTAAAGTTTTCCCAAAACGTAGAACTCACCAGCGTAAGCTGACTTGTTAAGTTATGTATGTCAGATGAGGCTGGACCTTCGGATAGAAAAGGGAAGGCTGAGATGTGAGCAGGAACTAGGGGGCATACACTATCAAGAGAATATCAACTGTCAAGAGGAGACATTTTGAAGACTGGCATAGATATATAGTTATCTTTTGTAATCGTCTCTCTTACGATGTAACACTTGGCGTATCAATAAAAAGTTTCTAATTTCCGCTGCTATAGTTATCTCTGATGTACCTTGTGTTCATGAGTAAATCCGATGCGTGACCGCTCCTAGGGCCAAGTCTGGGAGTGGGCGTCACAAGTTGGTATCAGAGCCTTGGTTTAAGAGATTTAGATACTAGCACGGTATCTAGACTTAAACTAGGACTCTTGGTAAACAAAGTAAGGTAAGATAGGGAATGTAAATGCCAGTCAGGATAGTCATGCCAATAGGAAAAAAAATGTTGCACAAGGAACATAGGAGGTAGAACTTAGGATATGCAAGTACGGGGAGTACACGATTGCAATTAGCTACTGCAATTTGTATTTTACCCAAATGAACATATCATAGGTTCTAACTGTTGTGTGGCCTAGTGCGGGGTAAGTTAATTGACAGTGAGATACGTGGTCAATGACTTGTAAAGAATGCCCAGAGAAAGGTAGTCTTAAAGGACCGGTGTTAGAATCACCGGTAAAGAATGAAAGGAATGGTGCGAACACTAGGGATGACTGTGATGAGAATAACTGGGTTTTGAACGCATCATAATTATATAAGTGCACGTATATAATTATCATGAATTCAAAATTTGGAGACTTCACGTCACATGAGTTCTGAAGTGCTAGACTATTCTGATCGTAAGATCAGAAGATTAGAAATCATAGTTATGATAGGAATGCGAATAGGACATCCGATACGAAATTTGATGTCAGTAAAGACGAGTACCTTCAGCAAAGAAATGAAAGCCGTTATGTTGGCAGAAGCATTGAAGGTTACGTTGCTATCTATTGTTAATCAATTTCCGGAAGCTTTGACGAGGAGAATGTCCAATAAAGCGACCGCTAGTAGTGCTGGTCCCAAGGAAGCTTTTGGTAGAAATAGATTCTCGGTGAAAGACAAACGAAAACGGTACGAGGATGAAGAATGTCTTGAAAGACAATGACGACGAATTCCACAAGAAGGCTAAGGGAGCTTTTGAACAAAGAAGGCAGATATGTCAGATGTGCGAGAAACGTCATCATAAGAACTGCATTGGAGAACTCAGGAACCGTTGAAGATGAAAAGAGGTGTAGACAAGCCTAAAATGTTGCCTTAAAGCAAGGAAACTATAGACATGATAGACGCTGTCACGGTAAAGTAAGAAATGAGAATTGCTATGGCGAGAATAGTGGAAACAACGTTCCAAGCTACGTTGCTACCTTCAGAAGACCATCACTATAGGTGATAGGCCGGAAGGCTTAAAACAGAAGCTAGCAGTTTGAAGTTAAGAATAGTTCAAAGAAGAATGACTAAAGGGATGTTGTTTCTTCAAATGGCAGCACACGATGATTGGATGAGCTACATGAAGTAGAATTCCAGCATAAGGAGAGGAAAAGCATTGTCAAGGAATCCCGTAGTCAAGCTACCTTAGACAGCTTAAGACTACGTCTTCCTTAGGACAAATGCAATTTCGTCAAGCTAAATGACCTCAAGACAAATGTTGATACACGGACGAGCCTGACGATTCGATATTAGCAACAATTGCAAACTTAGAAGTCGGAATTCGATATTAGGAATTGTCACATAATGTATTGCATCGATGCAAGTAAATGATCACTATTTGACAAATGTTCTTCTTAAGATCAATGTCAAAGCTAGGGATGACGATAAATAAATTTAGACGTTAAATGAATTGACTCGTGGGATGCTACGCGCAAACTGGAAGGCTCAACTTCATATGCAAGGATCGTGATGACCTGGCAGTAAAGATTACAAAACGTGGAAGTACATGGGTCAAGAGGTAAGTCATACTCAACGTATGCCATTGACTCGGAGGCAAAACCAAGAAAGTGAAGAACATACCAGTGACGTGTCAGATCCGAACAAATTAACCAGAGAATCCAATGAGCAACGCCCGAAGCAACAACGCCAGAAGCAATGACGCCAGAAATAAAAACACCGTACCAATTATCTCCAACAAAAGCAAGAATATTTCTTTAGACCAAATATATCGCCTTAGGATACTCCAGCAATTTCAAGACGAAGGACGGAAGCAAAATAATCATTATAAGTGATTAGTAGTGTTGATTGGAATGAGGAATGCCCCTTCAAACCCAGAAATTTAGTGGCTAAGCCTGCTGACAAATGACGTTCTAAAGTTCTAAAGGATGGTGAAGAATGCATGAAGCATTGGAAGGAAGTAGCAAACGGATTTAACTTAGGCATTGGTAAAATCATTACCGATTAGGCCTAATGGAAAAAGGGAAATTGCAGCAGTAGTGTTTACACTCAAGAGATGCAAACAGCAAACGAGGTTGTATGCAGAATGTCCAAAGTAGTTATTTAAGTAAGTAATAAATAGTCATGAAATATACTGATTTTGTTGTGGTTAGAATAGTAACATCGCCCTACACCAGACTAATAATAGTACGCCTCTAGTTATATCCAGGGTGTGGTGGATACGCCGCTGGTACATCTTATATATATACACCTAAGGTACAACCAGAAGTGGCACTAGAATTAGTCTCGTGCAGGTAGATATTACGGGCCACTGTGGAAAACAAATAAGTAGCATTCATGAATACATATCACTTACTAACGAGTGACTGAGGGACTGTTGATGTCCAGAAGAGAAGTTTAAAAATCTTATAGCATACGGATAAATGTTTAACGTACGCAGAAGGTTAAAACAGAATGGCAGAAGCTTCACGATAAATTTCGACTTTAGGAAATTCGAAGCAAATTCCGGTGGGATTCATAATCAGGCTACCCTATATGTAGCTAAAGAGTTATGACACCACCAAGATACTATGTGATTGATAAATGGAAGAGTTCCTTTATTTTGAGAAACGTATTCTCCTAAATCGTTAGCTAGACTGTTCGTTAGGGATACATTCCTAAAGGGTACAAGCATCAGTTATAGAATGTGGTTCACATTCAAATTGTGAACAAGATTTCGCGAATAGAATAGTTGAAATATTACCTTATAGGTAATAGAGTTAAATGATAAATTGTCATAGAAAGTTTGTTACGATGTTAAAATCGTAGCCAAGGAACCAAGAGGTTCATATGATATAGATGCATTAGATGCATAGAAAAGGTTCCGGATTAATCCGGGAAAGGAATGTAATATGTGAGAATCTCATTTGTGAGTTAAATCACAGTTTGAGCAAGTTTCGAGGACGAAACCTTTTTAAGGGGGGTAGAGTTGTAACACCCCAAAATTTTATGACGTAAATTATATACGTGTGTTATACTTGCTAAGTAGCTGAAATACATGTGATATAATATATATGTAGAATAGAGAAACGTCACGACTCGTGTACGAATATTCGACACGAAGTTCGAGGAAATGATAGGAGGCGACATTATAGAATATGATAGATAACGAAAAATAGAGATCGTGGGCACAAACGGATCTTAAATCCGAGTTATAACAAAACGGGAAACCGCAAAATAGTAATTTAGGCCCGGTTTGTAATAAACCTTATTTAAGCTCGAACGTCACTAAATTAAAGCCGAAGCAAAGTTAACACATCAGGTATTGCTAAATACTTGATTTATAATTATTATAAAATATATTTACGACGTTCGGCACGAAAAACGGTGAAATCAGTAACCGTCGTCGTTACGCGATATTAATTGAAATAAGTTCAGTTAACCGTTCGAGATGATTTTAGTGACTCAGCGAAATATAAATAATTATTATAATATCTATGAAAAATTTCAGTCAAAAAGACGTATTCGGTCTGTCAAACGGCCGAGGTCGCGACACTGATTGGACACGCTTGTACCGTGTAGTTAAAAGAATATTCACTGGTTAACGTTTTAACCAAAGAATAAATATAATAATTATATTTATTGGAGTCCCGTAATATTTTAGATATTCGAGAATTTTTATGAACCATTTAAGAGATCTTAAATTATTTAGCGGGTTCAGAAAACAGGGTATAATACCTACTTGTTAAATATTACACCATATTAAAAGAAAATATCTAAACTAATATACGGTTAATTATATATCTACGTATACACGTTTGAGAAAGGACTTCTGGCTTATGAATCATCAATTGAGAATCCTTCTCACTGTGTACGTGTTAAAATTTCTTATTTTGCGTTGTCTCTACGATTGTACTTACTTGAAGAAAAGTGTAGTATAAATACATGCAAACATTGAAACTTAATTCATCCATCCATACTCACACAAATGCATACGACAAAAAGAAAGGTGAAAGGAAGAAAGAAAAGAAAATAGAGAAAGAAGAGAGAGGGAGAGCAACCGGCGGACAAACCCACCTCCCCTCTCCTCTCGACTTTCCGGCCGATGCCCTCCCCGTCACGCTACCGGCAACAAAAACCCAGCAATCCACCTGCTACCCCTCGCCACTCCTCCGGCCGATGATCTTCTGCGCAGGAGCAGCCCCACGACACCAACTTCGCAGCCCCCTTCCTCCATTTTTTTCCCGGCGCACCAGCAGCTCCGCCTGCTCTCGTTTTTCCGGAGACCCTCGATGAAAGATGATGAAGATGATGATGTTTGGTGGTGAGACGGTAGTAGCGGTGAACCGCTGGATGGATGGTGGTGGTGACAGTAGGTGTTCAACGGCTAATGGTGGTGGTTGCAAACGGGTTTAAAACCCGGTAAAACCCGACACCGCCGTCCCCTCTTTCGGTTGATTTTCGGTGACGCTCGGCTGAAGACTAGTGAAGACGGCAACCGTAGTAAACACCCGGGATAGCGGAGAATGGTGGCGGTGATTGGCGGTTGTTAACGGCAGTCGTAGGTGGTTGTAATTCAAGCTAGAAAAAGGGGCGTCGAGTTAACCCGTTTACACTTTCGGATGATTTTTCGGTGGCGTAACGATATCCAAACGACAAACCGACAACGGGGAAATGCTCGTGGTGAGAAAATAGTCGGGAAGGACTATTTGTTTGTCAAGAGCGGACAACTTTATTATTTTGGTTATTCGGACTCGTTTCACGACCCGTCAAGAGGGACATTACGTTAAAGGCATTAAGAAACTGATTCACAAGAACTTAACCAAGAATAATAGCGTTGCAAAGCTAAGGTGAGTTTCTATGAGCCCTCTTTTAAAATTGTTTAAATGTTTTAAACCATTTTTGGGCTGATATACATAACGTTCTGTGAAAAATACTCTCAATTGTTATAATTGCATGTTATATGTATTGATTGTATGGTGATGATTAGAGGAAAGATAGATTGCCATTTCGATGTTTCTAGTAAAATAGACTAAGGATGGTAATCGAGAAAAGATTGGTGGGTAAGGGGCTTCTGAAACAAGAAGTTAAATAGTGTGGTCCCAATGGTGTCAAAACCAAACGGCGTCAAAGCCAGAAAGCGTCAAAGCTAAAACGGCGTCAAAGCCAGATAGCGTCAAAGCTATATAGTGTCAAAACTAAAGGAACCATTGCTACACGATGTGTTCGTAAAGCAAGTGGAAACACTATTTCCCTAAAATAAAATTTAATATGAGACAAGGATGACAAAGCAACAGAAGGTTAGTTTATTCACAAGGTTAGAATATGTGAATATATGTGCTATATGCTTTGTGTTTAATTGTCTAATTGCAGAAATGTGTTTGACAAACCTAAGTGCCTTCGAAAGGTAAAGTTTTCCCAAAACGTAGAACTCACCAGCGTAAGCTGACTTGTTAAGTTATGTATGTCAGATGAGGCTGGACCTTCGGATAGAAAAGGGAAGGCTGAGATGTGAGCAGGAACTAGGGGGCATACACTATCAAGAGAATATCAACTGTCAAGAGGAGACATTTTGAAGACTGGCATAGATATATAGTTATCTTTTGTAATCGTCTCTCTTACGATGTAACACTTGGCGTATCAATAAAAAGTTTCTAATTTCCGCTGCTATAGTTATCTCTGATGTACCTTGTGTTCATGAGTAAATCCGATGCGTGACCGCTCCTAGGGCCAAGTCTGGGAGTGGGCGTCACATGGGATCACCTTGACGAAGACCCTTTCCCATATTAAATTCAGCGGAAGGGCTACCATTAACCAAAACCGAGGATCTAGTCGAGGAAAGGCAAGCTCTAACCCACCCTCTCCATTTGTCGCCAAACCCCATGAAATCCAGCATCGAATCTAAATAATCCCAAGACACAGAATCGTAAGCCTTGGCGAAATCAATTTTAAACAACATTATTTTTTTCTTCTTGAATTCGCACCAATCAATAATCTCATTCAACATCAAAGGCCCATCCAAAATTTGCCTCCCTTTAATGAAAGCGGACTGCTCGGGACTAATAATGGAATCAATCACCCCCGCCAATCTGTTGGCAAGAATCTTCGTAATGATCTTATATTGCAGGCCAATTAAATTAATTGGACGATAATCTGAGAAAGCAACAGGACTTTGAACTTTCGGCAAAAGGGTAATAAAGGAAGCATTGCAACCAAGAGGGATTGTAGACTTTTCAAAGAACTCAAAAACAAAACCGGCCACATCTTCTTTGATTAAATCCCAAAATTTCTTAACAAACGCAAAAGTGAACCCATCAGGTCCCGGGGTTTTATCTGAACCGCAAGACCACACTGCCTCTTTTATTTCACAAAGAGAAGGTTTCGACTCCAAAGAAAATCGAGTTGCATCGCTAATAGAACGGAATCGGTTACTTCTATGAATCACCTTGCATTCGTCGCTACGTTTAAACTTTTTAGAGAAGAATGAGATGAAGGCGTTTTTAATATCAACAGGATCATCGAGCCACGCACCTTCCACCTTCAAACCATTAATAGCCATTTGACGCCTCTTGTAATTGATCACACCATGATAAAATTTAGAATTTTCATCACCTTCCACGCCCCATTTGATTTTGGCTTTTTGAGCCAGGTCCTCTAAAATAGGTTTTTCGGCCTCTTCTAATACTTTTAATAAATCTCGGCGGCGAATGCCCAACTCCTCATCTGTATCACCCGCGTCGAATCAGGAATCTAGTTCCAAAATTTCATTTTTTAACTTCAAGACCTTTTCGTTCGGATCCGGCTTCGATTTGCGCCACAACTTAATCTTCTCCTTAAGGCGTTTAAGTTTGTTCTTAAACAAAATAAATTTCGATTCATGATTATAACTCTCAGACCAAGAAGCATTCACCAACGCCTCAAAATCATGTTCCTGAAGCCAAGAATTATATAACTTGAACGGGGTGGGACCAAAATCCACCTTAGATTGACGAAGCAAAATAGGTCGATGATCAACAATAGATTTATCCAGCGCTAAAACTTCAATATTTTTTACGAAATCAAATAGAGATGGAGAAACTAAAAAACGGTCAAGTTTACTAGCATTCCTATAACTAGCATCCACCCGGGTAAAGTGATAACCACCCATAGGAACATCAATCAAGGCTCCGTCGTTGATAAAAGCATTAAAATTTGTCGCATTGGTCTTCGAAAAAGATCCGGCCCTTTGCAACGTGATATAGTAGAAGAACAAGAAACCATACGTAAATAGTTATATGACTTAAAGTAGGTACATGCTTCATAGATAGTCCACACTTTGCTCAATTGAAATATAATAGGATACCCAAACAGGGAGTAAAACAGTCCTTGCAACACCAAAAAGAAAACCAGTCTAAGACTAGAAAAAAGTTTTCTAGACCAGCTCATCAAAAATGTAAATGTCTAAGACAACAAAGCATTAAAAAAACGCACGTCGTAAAAACCCCAGCCATACAACACCAAAATAATAATAATACTAATTACACCCTTTGAGTAAAAAAAAAACATATTTCATGAGAGGAAGATAGTAGGTTTTAAGAATTCGATAAGCATAATGGTAATCAAAGAAGAACGTGCGTAGGGTTTCTTCTTCGGAGGAGAATATAGTAGGTTTGATATAACGCACAGGCAATGATGGAAAATAGGCGATGGTGTGTTGAAGCAGTTACGGTGGGTATGGGACTCTGTGAGTCTTCTCCCAGACCATCAATCAAAAGGGAAAAGCAACTAACGGTGTTAAATTGTTTTTTTAACACCGTTAAATCACTATTTAAAGTTTGTGTTATTATATATAGGTAATTATAAACTCTTAATTATATTATACAGGGAAACACTATACTTCATTTTATCCTATGAGAATATGCCACCCCATTTAAAAAGCCAATAAAGACTTTACACTTCATTGTCATCTCTTTCTCGCACAAACACACGTAGATACACATCTCATCTCTCTCTCTCCCAATGTGTTATAGTTTTTTTATATTTTGTGTTATTTGACATTTTTTACTTTAAATTTATCTATCAAAATATTAAAAAAAAAAAAAAAAAAAACCCATGTCAAGTATACACTTTTCATACATATTAAAATGAATTCACGTTTGATGCTTTTACATGCGTTCTTTTATATATTTTTTGTATGTAACTAATGATGTCACTCTCACAACATGCCCATGATATCTATTATATACATATATTACATATTTAAATTTTAATCTATCTCTCACATATATTCCCTCTAAAATCTTCCTATCTTACAACCTCTACATTTTAAAAACTTTAATCAAATATAAAATGATAAATAACATGTTTATTTCTCATTGTCAAATATAGAACAATATTAGTTTTTAGCGTTGAAGCTAACTTTTTACCTATTGATATACGTGGATTTTAAATAGGTTGAAGTTAACTATTTACTTAATGATATAAGTGGATTTTACGTTTCGCGCTGCTACGTGCACGGACATCCATCTTGTTTATAAGAACAAAATAAATATTACGTATATTAATTAAAATTTAATAAATAAACACAGTGATGTTATTTCTTTAGAAATCATATCACTTTAAATATTCTCAATTCTAAAGTAATCTTATCACTTAAAGTACTAACTAGGGTTCATTCCCTGCGCGTTGCCCCGGGATCATCTCACATCTGAAGACCATCTTCCGCAAAAACTCAAATCATACATTGTCTAGATTAATCATCATCTTTTTTACTAAATCAATAAAATATACAACTAAATATGCACCATGTATTACCTTTTTATCTTCAACTTTGACAAGAGTCATTTTCTAATAAATGAATCAGTGAAACCATTATTTGGATTGTTTTTGCTTCAAACACAAATCTTGATTCCCAACCCTTCAAAATTCAAATCTAATCTTTTAGTTTGAATGATGTATAAAAGTAAAAAAAAACTACCAATCTTGAATACAATAGACTCCAATATTAGAAGCCGTAGTTTTTAATAGAAACATCATAAATGTTCCAGATTTGATATTATAACATCTAAAATCCGGATTTGATATTTTAATCAAATCCTCAATGGTTTAATTCTTAAATTGTCATTATCGGAAGATTGTTTTTTTAATTTTCTTAATTTAATGATGAAACTTGAAATTTGATATAAACGTAAAGGATGAAAATTGTAACTTACTATTATTTATATTATCTAAAAAAATTAAACAGTAATATTTTCTCTTTAGAAATCATATCACCTAATTAAGTATTCTCCCTTCTAAAATAATCTTATCATTTAACTATTAAGCATTTCCAATGACTTTTGTATATTCATCCCTTCCCTCTATTTAATAAAAAAAAAAGCATAGTTCTCTCAAAATCACATATCGTATAAGTAGTCTCTTATAAGTAGAGCTCAAATCATCAAGAGTGCCTTTTTCAAAGTTATTTGACGTTGTATTGGATAAAGTAGTCTATTAAGGTATGTGACATCTCATGTGTTATATCAGTTTGTGTTATGTTTCCAAATGTGTTATCATGCCTAAAGGACTAATATCGATATAACTTGTAACAAATAACTTCGAAAAAGGTATCTCTCGTGATTTAGAGTTCTTATCCAACACTCAACTACTCAAAGCCTTCATATACAAACTCTTCAAATTATGCTCACTCTTTATATGCCATTAGGATGAGGGTTAAGCGCAAAAGTTTACATGGCCTTATGGTAAAAGGGCCGGTGTTGATTACATGTACCCGAGTTCGACGTTCACCCCATTTCAATTTCTTTTTTCCTCTAAATCTTGAAATCGTAGAGTCTAAATTTGATTGAATTAAAAGGAATAATGATTAAATTTCAAGGAACATTCTCAAGAGAACCTCTACCATTTAAAAAAGGCAAAGCGTTATACAACAACAAAATATCAATGGAACAAAAATAGTTTTGTATTAAAAACTTGAAATAACAGGCATATATATTTTCAAGTATTCAACACAACGTTGCATGTTTATGTTATTGAAGCATGGTTAAATGTAATTAGGCAAAAGATCATCTAATCATCTTAAAGTTTTGAATATAATTAAGTTGTCACTATATTTATTGTATTTATAACATATTTTAATATTGGGTTCCACCAAAGATTTAGCATAACTCAAACAAATGGTTCACCATAAATCTATGTAGCATATTCATTGACACTAAAAAATCATCCACTTAAACAAGTATTTGCACCCTTCATTGATTTAACCGATATTTGACATTTTGACTCTCACTTTATCAGTTCTTCATCGAGTTCTCAACCGACTGGCATTTGAAATCGATATTACTATATTAGGGTTGTTTTTAGTTGTATTGAAGTTACCTCTGAACTATTTTAAGGTTGTTATAAAAAATGAATTGAATTATTGAAAATTTTAAATATATTATATTTATAAAAAAAAAAGAGATTTTCCAATTCGAATTTGATTCGAATTCAACTTAAATTATTATATTAGAATTCGACTCATTTTATTTGAATCGAAATCAAATTTGTAATTTAAAAGTTTAGAATTTGAATAATTCAAATTCGATAAACACCCCACCCCTAGTAATTAGGCAAAATATTATTTATTTTATTCATCAATTTTTCTTAATATAATTAACTCCCACTATGTTAAGATGTGCGTTTTTATACTTTAACTAGTGGGTGACCTGTCGTACGTTACGGCGGCCTCACCATTTTTAAATTACGTGACGGCTTATGATCATACTCTTAAATCTAAATAAGATTTTACACCGGCCCTTTGCAACGTGATATAGTAGAAGAACAAGAAACCATACGTAAATAGTTATATGACTTAAAGTAGGTACATGCTTCATAGATAGTCCACACTTTGCTCAATTGAAATATAATAGGATACCCAAACAGGGAGTAAAACAGTCCTTGCAACACCAAAAAGAAAACCAGTCTAAGACTAGAAAAAAGTTTTCTAGACCAGCTCATCAAAAATGTAAATGTCTAAGACAACAAAGCATTAAAAAAACACACGTCGTAAAAACCCCAGCCATACAACACCAAAATAATAATAATACTAATTACACCCTTTGAGTAAAAAAAAAACATATTTCATGAGAGGAAGATAGTAGGTTTTAAGAATTCGATAAGCATAATGGTAATCAAAGAAGAACGTGCGTAGGGTTTCTTCTTCGGAGGAGAATATAGTAGGTTTGATATAACGCACAGGCAATGATGGAAAATAGGCGATGGTGTGTTGAAGCAGTTACGGTGGGTATGGGACTCTGTGAGTCTTCTCCCAGACCATCAATCAAAAGGGAAAAGCAACTAACGGTGTTAAATTGTTTTTTTAACACCGTTAAATCACTATTTAAAGTTTGTGTTATTATATATAGGTAATTATAAACTCTTAATTATATTATACAGGGAAACACTATACTTCATTTTATCCTATGAGAATATGCCACCCCATTTAAAAAGCCAATAAAGACTTTACACTTCATTGTCATCTCTTTCTCGCACAAACACACGTAGATACACATCTCATCTCTCTCTCTCCCAATGTGTTATAGTTTTTTTATATTTTGTGTTATTTGACATTTTTTACTTTAAATTTATCTATCAAAATATTAAAAAAAAAAAAAAAAAAAAACCCATGTCAAGTATACACTTTTCATACATATTAAAATGAATTCACGTTTGATGCTTATACATGCGTTCTTTTATATATTTTTTGTATGTAACTAATGATGTCACTCTCACAACATGCCCATGATATCTATTATATACATATATTACATATTTAAATTTTAATCTATCTCTCACATATATTCCCTCTAAAATCTTCCTATCTTACAACCTCTACATTTTAAAAACTTTAATCAAATATAAAATAATAAATAACATGTTTATTTCTCATTGTCAAATATAGAACAATATTAGTTTTTAGCGTTGAAGCTAACTTTTTACCTATTGATATACGTGGATTTTAAATAGGTTGAAGTTAACTATTTACTTAATGATATAAGTGGAGTTTACGTTTCGCGCTGCTACGTGCACGGACATCCATCTTGTTTATAAGAACAAAATAAATATTACGTATATTAATTAAAATTTAATAAATAAACACAGTGATGTTATTTCTTTAGAAATCATATCACTTTAAATATTCTCAATTCTAAAGTAATCTTATCACTTAAAGTACTAACTAGGGTTCATTCCCTGCGCGTTGCCCCGGGATCATCTCACATCTGAAGACCATCTTCCGCAAAAACTCAAATCATACATTGTCTAGATTAATCATCATCTTTTTTACTAAATCAATAAAATATACAACTAAATATGCACCATGTATTACCTTCTTTATCTTCAACTTTGACAAGAGTCATTTTCTAATAAATGAATCAGTGAAACCATTATTTGGATTGTTTTTGCTTCAAACACAAATCTTGATTCCCAACCCTTCAAAATTCAAATCTAATCTTTTAGTTTGAATGATGTATAAAAGTAAAAAAAACTACCAATCTTGAATACAATAGACTCCAATATTAGAAGCCGTAGTTTTTAATAGAAACATCATAAATGTTCCAGATTTGATATTATAACATCTAAAATCCGGATTTGATATTTTAATCAAATCCTCAATGGTTTAATTCTTAAATTGTCATTATCGGAAGATTGTTTTTTTAATTTTCTTAATTTAATGATGAAACTTGAAATTTGATATAAACGTAAAGGATGAAAATTGTAACTTACTATTATTTATATTATCTAAAAAAATTAAACAGTAATATTTTCTCTTTAGAAATCATATCACCTAATTAAGTATTCTCCCTTCTAAAATAATCTTATCATTTAACTATTAAGCATTTCCAATGACTTTTGTATATTCATCCCTTCCCTCTATTTAATAAAAAAAAAAGCATAGTTCTCTCAAAATCACATATCGTATAAGTAGTTACTCTTATAAGTAGAGCTCAAATCATCAAGAGTGCCTTTTTCAAAGTTATTTGACGTTGTATTGGATAAAGTAGTCTATTAAGGTATGTGACATCTCATGTGTTATATCAGTTTGTGTTATGTTTCCAAATGTGTTATCATGCCTAAAGGACTAATATCGATATAACTTGTAACAAATAACTTCGAAAAAGGTATCTCTCGTGATTTAGAGTTCTTATCCAACACTCAACTACTCAAAGCCTTCATATACAAACTCTTCAAATTATGCTCACTCTTTATATGCCATTAGGATGAGGGTTAAGCGCAAAAGTTTACATGGCCTTATGGTAAAAGGGCCGGTGTTGATAACATGTACCCGAGTTCGACGTTCACCCCATTTCAATTTCTTTTTTCCTCTAAATTTTGAAATCGTAGAGTCTAAATTTGATTGAAATAAAAGGAATAATGATAAAATTTCAAGGAACATTTTCAAGAGAACCTCTACTATTTAAAAAAGGCAAAGCGTTATACAACAACAAAATATCAATGGAACAAAAATGGTTTTGTATTAAAAACTTGAAATAACAGGCATATATATTTTCAAGTATTCAACACAACGTTGCATGTTTATGTTATTGAAGCATGGTTAAATGTAATTAGGCAAAAGATCATCTAATCATCTTAAAGTTTTGAATATAATTAAGTTGTCACTATATTTATTGTATTTATAACATATTTTAATATTGGGTTCCACCAAAGATTTAGCATAACTCAAACAAATGGTTCACCATAAATCTATGTAGCATATTCATTGACACTAAAAAATCATCCACTTAAACAAATATTTGCACCCTTCATTGATTTAACCGATATTTGACATTTTGACTCTCACTTTATCAGTTCTCCATCGAGTTCTCAACCGACTGACATTTGAAATCGATATTACTATATTAGGGTTGTTTTTAGCTGTATTGAAGTTACCTCTGAACTATTTTAAGGTTGTTATAAAAAATGAATTGAATTATTGAAAATTTTAAATATATTATATTTATAAAAAAAAAAAGAGATTTTCCAATTCGAATTTGATTCGAATTCAACTTAAATTATTATATTAGAATTCGACTCATTTTATTCGAATCGAAATCGAATTTGTAATTTAAAAGTTTAGAATTTGAATAATTCAAATTCGATAAACACCCCACCCCTAGTAATTAGGCAAAATATTATTTATTTTATTCATCAATTTTTCTTAATATAATTAACTCCCACTATGTTAAGATGTGCGTTTTTATACTTTAACTAGTGGGTGACCCGTCGTACGTTGCGGCGGCCTCACCATTTTTAAATTACGTGACGGCTTATGATCATACTCTTAAATCTAAATAAGATTTTACACCGGCCCTTTGCAACGTGATATAGTAGAAGAACAGGAAACCATACGTAAATAGTTATATGACTTAAAGTAGGTACATGCTTCATAGATAGTCCACACTTTGCTCAATTGAAATATAATAGGATACCCAAACTGGGAGTAAAACAGTCCTTGCAACACCAAAAAGAAAACCAGTCTAAGACTAGAAAAAAGTTTTCTAGACCAGCTCATCAAAAATGTAAATGTCTAAGACAACAAAGCATTAAAAAAACACACGTCGTAAAAACCCCAGCCATACAACACCAAAATAATAATAATACTAATTACACCCTTTGAGTAAAAAAAAAACAGATTTCATGAGAGGAAGATAGTAGGTTTTAAGAATTCGATAAGCATAATGGCAATCAAAGAAGAACGTGCGTAGGGTTTCTTCTTCGGAGGAGAGGAAGATAGTAGGTTTGATATAATGCACAGGCAATGATGGAAGATAGGCGATGGTGTGTTGAAGCAGTTACGGTGGGTATGGGACTCTGTGAGTCTTCTCCCAGACCATCAATCAAAAGGGAAAAGCAACTAACGGTGTTAAATTGCTTTTCTAACACCGTTAAATCACTATTTAAAGTTTGTGTTATTATATATAGGTAATTATAAACTCTTAATTATATTATACAGGGAAACACTATACTTCATTTTATCCTATGAGAATATGCCACCCCATTTAAAAAGCCAATAAAGACTTTACACTTCATTGTCATCTCTTTCTCGCACAAACACACGTAGATACACATCTCATCTCTCTCTCTCCCAATGTGTTATAGTTTTTTTATATTTTGTGTTATTTGACATTTTTTACTTTAAATTTATCTATCAAAATATTAAATAAAAAAAAAAAAAAAAAACAACCCATGTCAAGTATACACTTTTCATACATATTAAAATGAATTCACGTTTGATGCTTATACATGCGTTCTTTTATATACTTTTTGTATGTAACTAATGATGTCACTCTCACAACATGCCCATGATATCTATTATATACATATATTACATATTTTAATTTTAATCTATCTCTCACATATATTCCCTCTAAAATCTTCCTATCTTACAACCTCTACATTTTAAAAACTTTAATCAAATATAAAATGATAAATAACATTTTTATTTCTCATTGTCAAATATAGAACAATATTAGTTTTTAGCGTTGAAGCTAACTTTTTACCTATTGATATACGTGGATTTTAAATAGGTTGAAGTTAACTATTTACTTAATGATATAAGTGGATTTTACGTTTCGCGCTGCTACGTGCACGGACATCCATCTTGTTTATAAGAACAAAATAAATATTACGTATATTAATTAAAAATTAATAAATAAACACAGTGATGTTATTTCTTTAGAAATCATATCACTTTAAATATTCTCAATTCTAAAGTAATCTTATCACTTAAAGTACTAACTAGGGTTCATTCCCTGCGCGTTGCCCCGGGATCATCTCACATCTGAAGACCATCTTCCGCAAAAACTCAAATCATACATTGTCTAGATTAATCATCATCTTTTTTACTAAATCAATAAAATATACAACTAAATATGCACCATGTATTACCTTCTTTATCTTCAACTTTGACAAGAGTCATTTTCTAATAAATGAATCAGTGAAACCATTATTTGGATTGTTTTTGCTTCAAACACAAATCTTGATTCCCAACCCTTCAAAATTCAAATCTAATCTTTTAGTTTGAATGATGTATAAAAGTAAAAAAACTACCAATCTTGAATACAATAGACTCCAATATTAGAAGCCGTAGTTTTTAATAGAAACATCATAAATGTTCCAGATTTGATATTATAACATCTAAAATCCGGATTTGATATTTTAATCAAATCCTCAATGGTTTAATTCTTAAATTGTCATTATCGGAAGATTGTTTTTTTAATTTTCTTAATTTAATGATGAAACTTGAAATTTGATATAAACGTAAAGGATGAAAATTGTAACTTACTATTATTTATATTATCTAAAAAAATTAAACAGTAATATTTTCTCTTTAGAAATCATATCACCTAATTAAGTATTCTCCCTTCTAAAATAATCTTATCATTTAACTATTAAGCATTTCCAATGACTTTTGTATATTCATCCCTTCCCTCTATTTAATAAAAAAAAAAGCATAGTTCTCTCAAAATCACATATCGTATAAGTAGTCTCTTATAAGTAGAGCTCAAATCATCAAGAGTGCCTTTTTCAAAGTTATTTGACGTTGTATTGGATAAAGTAGTCTATTAAGGTATGTGACATCTCATGTGTTATATCAGTTTGTGTTATGTTTCAAAATGTGTTATCATGCCTAAAGGACTAATATCGATATAACTTGTAACAAATAACTTCGAAAAAGGTATCTCTCGTGATTTAGAGTTCTTATCCAACACTCAACTACTCAAAGCCTTCATATACAAACTCTTCAAATTATGCTCACTCTTTATATGCCATTAGGATGAGGGTTAAGCGCAAAAGTTTACATGGCCTTATGGTAAAAGGGCCGGTGTTGATAACATGTACCCGAGTTCGACGTTCACCCCATTTCAATTTCTTTTTTCCTCTAAATTTTGAAATCGTAGAGTCTAAATTTGATTGAAATAAAAGGAATAATGAAAAATTTCAAGGAACATTTTCAAGAGAACCTCTACTATTTAAAAAAGGCAAAGCGTTATACAACAACAAAATATCAATGGAACAAAAATGGTTTTGTATTAAAAACTTGAAATAACAGGCATATATATTTTCAAGTATTCAACACAACGTTGCATGTTTATGTTATTGAAGCATGGTTAAATGTAATTAGGCAAAAGATCATCTAATCATCTTAAAGTTTTGAATATAATTAAGTTGTCACTATATTTATTGTATTTATAACATATTTTAATATTGGGTTCCACCAAAGATTTAGCATAACTCAAACAAATGGTTCACCATAATCTATGTAGCATATTCATTGACACTAAAAAATCATCCACTTAAACAAATATTTGCACCCTTCATTGATTTAACCGATATTTGACATTTTGACTCTCACTTTATCAGTTCTCCATCGAGTTCTCAACCGACTGACATTTGAAATCGATATTACTATATTAGGGTTGTTTTTAGCTGTATTGAAGTTACCTCTGAACTATTTTAAGGTTGTTATAAAAAATGAATTGAATTATTGAAAATTTTAAATATATTATATTTATAAAATAAAAAAAGAGATTTTCCAATTCGAATTTGATTCGAATTCAACTTAAATTATTATATTAGAATTCGACTCATTTTATTCGAATCGAAATCGAATTTGTAATTTAAAAGTTTAGAATTTGAATAATTCAAATTCGATAAACACCCCACCCCTAGTAATTAGGCAAAATATTATTTATTTTATTCATCAATTTTTCTTAATATAATTAACTCCCACTATGTTAAGATGTGCGTTTTTATACTTTAACTAGTGGGTGACCCGTCGTACGTTGCGGCGGTCTCACCATTTTTAAATTACGTGACGGCTTATGATCATACTCTTAAATCTAAATAAGATTTTACACCGGCCCTTTGCAACGTGATATAGTAGAAGAACAGGAAACCATACGTAAATAGTTATATGACTTAAAGTAGGTACATGCTTCATAGATAGTCCACACTTTGCTCAATTGAAATATAATAGGATACCCAAACTGGGAGTAAAACAGTCCTTGCAACACCAAAAAGAAAACCAGTCTAAGACTAGAAAAAAGTTTTCTAGACCAGCTCATCAAAATTGTAAATGTCTAAGACAACAAAACATTAAAAAAACACACGTCGTAAAAACCCCAGCCATACAACACCAAAATAATAATAATACTAATTACACCCTTTGAGTAAAAAAAACAACAGATTTCATGAGAGGAAGATAGTAGGTTTTAAGAATTCGATAAGCATAATGGCAATCAAAGAAGAACGTGCGTAGGGTTTCTTCGGAGGAGAGAGAAGATAGTAGGTTTGATATAATGCACAGGCAATGATGGAAGATAGGCGATGGTGTGTTGAAGCAGTTACGGTGGGTATGGGACTCTGTGAGTCTTCTCCCAGACCATCAATCAAAAGGGAAAAGCAACTAACGGTGTTAAATTGCAATTTAACACCGTTAAATCACTATTTAAAGTTTGTGTTATTATATATAGGTAATTATAAACTCTTAATTATATTATACAGGGAAACACTATACTTCATTTTATCCTATGAGAATATGCCACCCCATTTAAAAAGCCAATAAAGACTTTACACTTCATTGTCATCTCTTTCTCGCACAAACACACGTAGATACACATCTCATCTCTCTCTCTCTCCCAATGTGTTATAGTTTTTTTATATTTTGTGTTATTTGACATTTTTTACTTTAAATTTATCTATCAAAATATTAAAAAAAAAAAAAAAAAAACCCATGTCAAGTATACACTTTTCATACATATTAAAATGAATTCACGATTGATGCTTATACATGCGTTCTTTTTTATATTTTTTGTATGTAACTAATGATGTCACTCTCACAACATGCCCATGATATCTATTATATACATATATTACATATTTTAATTTTAATCTATCTCTCACATATATTCCCTCTAAAATCTTCCTATCTTACAACCTCTACATTTTAAAAACTTTAATCAAATATAAAATGATAAATAACATTTTTATTTCTCATTGTCAAATATAGAACAATATTAGTTTTTAGCGTTGAAGCTAACTTTTTACCTATTGATATACGTGGATTTTAAATAGGTTGAAGTTAACTATTTACTTAATGATATAAGTGGATTTTACGTTTCGCGCTGCTACGTGCACGGACATCCATCTTGTTTATAAGAACAAAATAAATATTACGTATATTAATTAAAAATTAATAAATAAACACAGTGATATTATTTCTTTAGAAATCATATCACTTTAAATATTCTCAATTCTAAAGTAATCTTATCACTTAAAGTACTAACTAGGGTTCATTCCCTGCGCGTTGCCCCGGGATCATCTCACATCTGAAGACCATCTTCCGCAAAAACTCAAATCATACATTGTCTAGATTAATCATCATCTTTTTTACTAAATCAATAAAATATACAACTAAATATGCACCATGTATTACCTTCTTTATCTTCAACTTTGACAAGAGTCATTTTCTAATAAATGAATCAGTGAAACCATTATTTGGATTGTTTTTGCTTCAAACACAAATCTTGATTCCCAACCCTTCAAAATTCAAATCTAATCTTTTAGTTTGAATGATGTATAAAAGTAAAAAAACTACCAATCTTGAATACAATAGACTCCAATATTAGAAGCCGTAGTTTTTAATAGAAACATCATAAATGTTCCAGATTTGATATTATAACATCTAAAATCCGGATTTGATATTTTAATCAAATCCTCAATGGTTTAATTCTTAAAT